>VDFB02050011.1:0-20206 GCA_007258455.2 Sequoia sempervirens | reverse complement strand
CTCACCCTCCATCATCACCCCGACCTCCGTCTCCACCTCGCCCTCCATCATCACCCCTGCCTCCATCCCTCCCTCCATCACCACCCCTCCCTCCATCTCCATCCCTGCCCTTGCCTCTGCCTCTGCCTCTGCCCCCATCTCTGCCTCGGCCTCCTCGTCTGGCTCATGGCACTCGTGGAATCACTGACCGCCTGTCAACTGGTGCTGGCCCGTCAGGATCTGTCAATGGCACGGGTTGGCGTGCCTGCCACCATAAATCATAGGCTGGTGTGGTACCTAGATCTGCTGCCCCACCTCTCCAACCCCAAGCCTGGGCTACTAGCCCGTCTATCTACTGTGTCGCGAAGGCCACTGGGATGGCCGGCCCCCATGCATACTCTCTGGACGATCAGGCATACTCTGCCGTCCCCATAGGTACATCCTGCTGCTCCCCGAACTGTCTCAGTACACGCTGCGACAGGTACATCTCAATAATCAACGATGTCTGTACTATCCGGCCAATGAGGTATCGATACTGCCTGCAAAAATTGAGATGATCGGCCTCATCATCCCATGCCTCACAATCCCTGTAGGGTCTCCAGATGAAGGTCACCATGGTATCAATCCGATGCTGCCACTAATTCTCGCCTCACTCCATGGTCTCATTGGGGAATGCGCCATAGTAGTAGGAGTACGTATCCCTACGCAAATATGGTCCGGCCGATAGGAGGGTAGAATATGGTAACATGCCCCATGCCTGCATCATCATCGCAGTGGTCCACAGGAGGTTTCCTCCTCTCTCTCGCATAATAACATCAAGGTACCGATGATAAAGTGTCCTCAAAGAAATGGTGGAACTCCATGCATAAACGGTCCTATCTCGCCACATTTACTCATGACATCCCCAACCAATCAGAAATCTATGCCCTCGTCGGTCAGGTACCAAAATCCCACCAATCAGAGTCGCCAAAAATGCATCAAAGTGATTGTAATGCTCCGCCAGGAAATCCCAATGGATCTCGTAACCCTCAATACCGAGTCCGGCACCCTGATCCTAGTAGTACACCCGGAAGGTCTACTCGCCATGATGGGGATAGTACATGATCCGCTCCCCTTGAATCGGAATTCGGAGAATACGGTAGACGTCCTCCAAAGTAATAGTAGCCTCACCTGTCGGCAGGTGAAAGGAACAGGTCTCAGAATGCCATCTCTCGCACAGCGCCGTCAACAAACCCCTGTTCGCCCAAATGGCGGGCATGAATGCAACATGGAATAAGCCGAGTCTCATCAATCGTCGCCGCTCTTGCGGGCCTAGCTGATCGCCAAACCGAAGGTCCTTTATTCGCTCTCTCGCAATAGGGCAAGCTGCCTTCAGAAAAGACGAACACTGCATTAGCACTTTTGGGGCAACTGTGACCATCACGGAAAATAACTTAGGCCATGAAAGCATTAAAACAAGCTAAAGTAAGAAAATAGGGAAATGCGTCGCAAAAATGCAATTGCGTCGCAAATACACGAATGCGTCGTTCGACAAATTAAATGCGTCTGAACCAGTCAAGTGCGTTGCTTAATTACACTTGCGTCGCGAATTCAGGCATTTGCGTCGCCACATTGCGAATGCGGCGCGACATTTCACTTGCGACATTGAAATAATCAGTTGCGTCGCAACATCGTGATTGCGGCTTTTAAGCGGTCAATTGCGATTCGGTTAAGCACTTGCGTCACACCAAAAATTGAATGCGGCGCAAACCACCGGTGCGGCTCGTTTGTTCTATGCACTTGCGTTGCGACGCATCAAATGCGGCGAACGCGAAGTCACTTGCGGCTTACACGAACGCATATGCGTCGCGGCGCATCCGTTGACTAACCTAGAAAGCATTAAAAAGCACGTAAATCGAGAAAATGAGAAAACAAGTTTAGGGTACATACCGCCGGTCCTGAGCCCTCTGGTCATTTGAAGGTCCTCACGATCTCTCCGCGGTGCTCTGTCACTGGAATAACCATCGTAGCTGCTGCGTCTTTCGCTCTGAGCTCTCAGGATTTACAAGGTGAATAGTGAAAGTGAATTGACTTTTACCCCTTTGACCACCTATTTATAGGGTGAAAATGACATTTGTCAACTGCAGTCTATATTGGAGGCTCATTTCCGCCCCTTCGACCTCCCCGTAAGTTGCTTTAAACATGTCAAAATCTGAAACCGACTGCGCCGCTGTTTTTCTGGCCATCAAATTGATTTATCAGGACCTTTTGCAAATTTTTCTGCCGCCGACCCAAAATTTGAAAATTTCCTGAGGGGGCAAGAATACTCCGTACCTTCACTGGGGCATATTCTTGACACATTTTTCTTTGTCACAATATGATAAGTGACATTATGACAAAGATGGGCAAAATGTAGACACCTAAAAATGACCTAGGCCTGCAAGCTTCATTTTACCACTTTCGTCCTAGCATAATTATGTTATTTAATTATGTCCTTGGTCCACATTTGACTATTGATTAAATAATTCATAATTATTTAATTAATTCATGCCATTCATTCCTCCTTGATTATTAAATAAATAAATAGTATTTATTTATCTAATACGTCATTAATTATCTAAGTCTTCCTTTAATTAAATAAATTTCATAATTTATTTAATTTCCCTTTGTCATTTATGTCTTCTTGATTAATTAAATAAATTTTATTTATTTAACTACGTCACTAATTAAATCCCCTTCTTCTAAAAATTAAATAAATTCTTATTTATTTAATTTTGTCCACTTCCCACTATAATTAAATAATTATCCTAATTATTTAAATTATTCATTAGCTTTTTCTCTCTTTAAAATTAAATAAACTTGATTTATTTAATTTAGCCAATTCTCCTGAATTTTGAATTAAATCATTATTTAAATTCAAAATAATTCTTTTGTCATATTCTTCCATAATTAAAAAATATCTTTATTATTTAATTATTTACTAGTCACCTGGAGTAAATAAATTTTATTATTTAATTTCTCTAGCAACCTCTTTGTCCGTGCCAGCCTTATCTTCCAAATTAATTCTTGACTTTTGACATCTCATTTAATTTCGACCATTGATTGAATTATTTTATAATTCAATCTTGACCCTTCATTCCTACATGTTGCCCTAATTTTGACCTAACCCTAATGTGCACAGCAGCATTTAATCCTGATCATTGATCCTAGGGTTCTGGTCATCTTTTCATCCTGGCCACACATTCAAAATTGCAGTTTTTATAAAAGGGCAATTTTGTTCTCATTTGCACCCCTGGTTCTCCTGGCTCTCTTGCTCTCTTAACTTCTTGCACTCTTAGTCTATGTCCATTTGCTGTCAACTTAGGGTTATAGTCACTTACAGTCATAGGCATTTTAGTCCATTGTAGGGTTATTTTTATTTTCTGCAAATCCTTCAACACTTGCATAGGGCTTAGTCTTTAGTCATAGCTGCTCACATAAATCTAAGGGCATTGTTATTTATCTGCAAGCTAGGAGGTGTAACAAAGGTTAATCATGGAAGGTGGAGACTTAGGGTAACTTCATCCCTTTTGTCTTCACTTCACTTCCTTTGTACTTTGTTATTTTCATAGGAATTTTGATGTTATTGTGCTAACCCCTTTAACATAATTTTAGGATTTTCCTTTGATCACACATGCCTAACTTACCACTCAACAAAGAAAAGTGAAGTGTGGACCCTGATGAGATGGTGATATCAAAAGGTGTATACGTGGCATTAGCCTACATACCCCTCTTGATATTTCAATGTTGCTTGATCAAGACCCATGGGGTCAATAGGGAATGATTGTGATCAAATTTTGAAGATCGAAGGTGCTCACAACATGCATGGTGAGACCTATAGAGGCAATAGACATAGTTAGTGTTATGTGATGTCATAATGATAGGTGGCAATGAATGATTGCATCAAGGCCATGAGTAATGGTGTGTGATCAGTGGCTAGGATCAAGAAGATCAAACAGTGCTTTTCAATTCTGCTAAGCTTTTGAAGGATCTCGGCTAAGTCCCATGGGGTTAGCGAAAAATGATGGAGATTAATCCACCATGGATGAATACTGAATATTGATGAAGATGGTGGGACCTAACAAAGACATAAGAATAGGCTAACAGTGGATGATGACGTAGGCGACCAGGTGGAAAAGAGATATTGGTCGATATATCAACTCACATTGTTGTTGTGAGTTGTGTGGTGATGATGTGGATGATAAATGGCAATAGCCCACAAACCCTGCAAGGTTTGTGTGGGACCGTTTTCAAGCTCGCAGGATGAGCATATTTTTGATGTGTCTTAATGGACCCCGTGTATGGAAAATGGTATATAAATGTGATCAATGGTGGAGATCAAAAGGAAAAAGATCCATCAATCAAGATTGAAGTATTTGAAAAAGGTTGATCTGACAATCATGATTTAAGGTTATTGTGATGCACTATGTGATCACAATGGTTTTGTGATCAATAATAGAGATTGAAACAATCGTTTATTAGATTGTTGTTTTTTAAAGTTTCAATAGTGAATGAAAAGCACAAGAATATGGCATGAAGACAGTGGATCGGCAACCAAAATTCAAAGATAGAAATCTAAAATGGCTAAGATAGTGTGTAATGCCCTACCATGCAAACCCCAAAGGACAACAGAAACAACAATTTGCCACATAATTTTTTTTTTGAAAGAAGAACAATTCATAAGATAAACATGAACATATATTACATATAAGGAACTTATACAATCGCAATGACCATTATGTCCTCTGGGGTACACGAGATGGCATCACGAAATCCTAAAACTAATACCATAATGATAACGAATGAATCAAGATTACATAAAGATAACATCCAACTATCCATGATCAAAAGGGATGAAAAAGATACATATAACATTTTATTAATAGTTCAATATTCCAATTGTGGAGTATATTTCCACAAATACAACACCATTTAGAATTACATACTATGAAACATTAAAACATAAAAGTACCAAGTATTTATATACATATCATGAACGGAAAACATTCATTAAAGATCATAAATTAAGGTCAAGGGTTACAATGATTACAATGATAATAAAAGTTACATCGTATAAGAGATACAGTGATATATATGTGTTCCTCAACATATACGAGAACAATAAAATAAGATAGATTAATACAACTAAAAAAGTGAATACAAAGTAACAACATCGGCTCTGACTCGGGTACAATCCTAGATCCACCACAAGAGGCACATAACTGCATAGCTCGATCTTTGGTTGGGGACCCAATGGGGTGCATAGCACATTCCACCTGACCACATGGACCTGAAAGTCCACCCCCCGTGCTAGGAGTTGACAAAAAATATCGCCAATGCCATAATCCAAATCAATCAAATGAACCAATAGCAAACCAGACTCCACAACAAGGATATCATCGACATAAGATAACAAACCACAACATTGCCATCACTTAGCCAAAATAAAGTAGTGAAAATTCCAACATAAGCAAATGTCAAGATTATAGCACAACACTAAATAACCATAAGAGGTGCCAACAACAATAGGATCCAAAGCCTTCAAATGAAATCACAATATCAACCAACAATAAATAACAAGGGCACCTTTCATTAACATCAATCAAATTTCCATGAGGCAAGTGTGCAACATTAAAGATAGAACTTGGAGGCTTCAAAAACAATCACCAAGAACCAATTGCCTCAACAATATCAACAATTCAATCAACACTCCCAGAGGCAACCAAACAAGGGAAAATAAATGGGTACTATAGGAGAGTGTCATCACATGGCCTTACATGGATTATCCAGGCAACCTATCCCAAGGTACTGCCTCCATCTATGGTTATCCAGGCAGCCTATCTCAAGGCACCGCTCCATAGGGTGACTCATGCGGAACCACTTACCTTTCGTCAGGACAAGGTAGTGATCTTACCAACCAAGTCTTCTCATCCCATCCTTAGCCTGTGAAAGCACTAATGGTATAGGTGAGGCTCATAATTAATCTTGTTTAGTGTTTATCTAGCCAACCTACTGGTTAATTAATTACATTATCACTTGCTTAAGAAACTCTTCCATGGGTTATCCAAATAGCCCCTTTGTGGGGCGGTCCCCATGAAGAGCCACTCTCCCTATGGAACCAAAACCAAATACAAGCAAGGGGAGTACCTCCACTCACATAAACAAAATCAAAGTGTACATAACTCGCAACATGTGAGGAAAGAACCATCTCGCAAACCCATTCCATATTGCTGAAACAAGAACAAGGAGGTACCACCCACCACATCAAAATTCAACAACATAGTACAAAGTAATACCCACAAGCTCAAAATCCAAAATAAGAGCAATAAATCCCAACGGAAGAACTGTGGAAAAATCAACATAATTCAAGTTCCTCCATTGCCTCTAGAAGCCAAAAAACATTGTAAATCCACAATCTTCTATTGAAGGTAATTGAAATATATCAAGTTCCCAACCATCTCAAATATGACCACAAGAAAGACAATGCAACAAAGTCTCCTCGATCAAAATTAACACAAAAGGAAAAATTATTTTGAGGAACCCACAAAATGATTATATAACTTCCACAATTACAAAATGACAAGAGAGGAGTAAAAGAGGTGATATCACAACGAAATTAGAAGCCAACCCTTTTAAAGGATTATCATCTTTATAAAACATTGAACACGATAACCAAAAACAAAGTCTATTTACAGTTCATCCATGAGAGAGACATGACGGAAAGCAAATAGCCATTTTATCCATAATATCAACTAAAGGTTACAAAAGATTTTGACATTCAATTAAGAAATTGATTTGATCAAAATAAAAGATTATACACCAATACTTCAAGAAAACTCTATCGTCCAAGTATCAGCCATTCCAAAAACCCTAGGGTTAAAGCTTCACTATACTATATTACTACAAAGGCTATACATTAGTAAAGTTTACAAGGATTATATATATGGTGTACCCTAATACTATAAATAGCAACACTCTAATTACTTTGCAATGATAATTCAACTAACTAATAAAAGTTGCACCAACCAAAAGATAGATATTATGTTAAAAGGAAATGATAATACTATCTCAACTTTATCTTAGACACTAATCTCTTTATGAATTAGAACATAATTAGAGAAATAAAATATCCAATTAGTACAATTTCAATTTCAACTATCCCCTCAAAATATCATTTACATTAAGCTACCCATTAGGTCCATTTACTTAGAGGATACTTAAATCTTTTCAAATACCTATGTGAGACTTAACATGACCATTAATATTTTCCAACCCTACACATACCTATTTACATCATTAACTTGTAAATATTGAACAATCACATGAACATTAATAACACGCAAATTCTTGCATACAAATATTTTTATATGAATTTCTTTACTTCAATATTTAATTTTATATAAGAGACTACATTTACTCATATTTTCTAAAACATAACTCTTTACTTTTATTTTATTTTAATCTACAAAATACCTGTGTTTCATAATAAAATGGTTAAAGATTACTTATAAATTTAAAATTCTAATCTGTAACTTTTAATTCACTCAACTTAATTAAATCCTTTAATCATCAATACCTACGATCTAGCCAATTTTATAAAATAATTAAGAACAAAGTCTCAAAACAATATACATCATTTATGCAAATTTATTAAAACTATAAAATAAAACAAACAAAACTTACGATATTCTCCCATGCTTTACCATTATAATTAAATATATGTTTATATATATTTATTTACTCGTATCTAATTTATATATTTTTTAAAATAAATAAATAGATAAATTTTACTCATATTAAATTCACCATTATAATTTAAAAGTAATAAATCATATATACTCTCTCCTTACTTTGGTGGGAGAATAAAATGAATCAAAATAAAGAAAAGTCTCCCCTTAAAAAGGTTCCCTAATAAGATCTAATAGTAAAGGACATGTAAGAATATGAGTAAATTCTTATCTTGCTAAAAGGAATACGTGGGGGTTTAGAATAGGATTTCCAAATATTTTTAAATGCATATAAGTATATTCTCCACCCTTAATATTTTATGAAACCTCATTCTACAATATAGTAGTTTACCCCTCATACTCCTATGCGTCACTTAAAAAAAAAGGTGAAATCAGTTTATGTGTTATTTCATGAAATCTTAAGGCTCACGTGACAAGGCATGAAAACTGTTTGTTAAAATGCTTCAAAGAGATAACTATCTCATGGAGGGAAAGGATTTCAGGATATGCACCAAATGGATTTGATGAAAGGCTTAAGAAACTCTCAAAAAAATTGAATTAATGAAGTACTCTACTACACAACCTAACTACACACGACAACAGCCCTTATTGCCTTACATATATAGTTGATCATTAGGAGTGCATGGTTGACCTTCATGCCAACTATCTTGTGGGACAGCCAAAATCTTATTACTAAGATGCCAATTACACCTGTGGTGCCTGCAGATCATATATGAATATAGGATGGGCATTTCCGGCAACACTGTTTTTTAGTTGGATCATAAAAAAAATGCTGCAACTTATGTTCTTCTCTATGACATCTTACGCATAAGCAGGCAGGGCGTGTGAACAGTATGTCAGAATGCCTTGAAGGAATGTGATCTCCTGGGATGCAGGGGTTACAGAATATGCACAACACAGATTTGAAGAGCAGGTCTTCGAAACTCATAAGAAAAAGCAAATAAAAGGACAATGAACTCATAGGAGGAGAGGCGCACAAATAATGAATTGGCTTGGCAAAAGAAGGCAGCAGGGTATTTCCAGATTCAAGACTTATACTTAATGTTACGAAAGAGAGAAGGAGAAGGAATCATTTATCAGCCAACAATTATAGAAAGTGTAATGCAAAGCAAAAACTTTTTGGAGATGAGCTCAAGGTGAATAATGATAGTATTCATAGATGAGTCCCATGTTCAAATCACCACGAGCCAAGTTAAATCCCAATATGTACCAATGTTGCACATTTTAATCAGGTAAACTATCACAGTCAAATCTAGGAGTTACATACCTAGAGGACAAGTCCAAAAGGACATCAGGAGAAAATTTGACATGTTAGAAGTTTATATACATATACATACAAATGATGAGTGTTTACATACACAGATAGGAGTAACTCAAGATTTCTCCATAGGGCTGAAATCGAGATAGGAAACTATTTCAAATTGCATCTACAATGTTTCTCCAAAGCCCGGGTAAGATGTACTAGATATCATGAGAAAAAAGAAAGAAAGAGAAAACAGCGTATCGACTTCATGAAAGATTAGCTGCCAAGGAAAGAGAAAAGAAAACACTGGAAAAGAATACCCAAGGATTATAAATGAATAACAAAATATTGTGCATTTCGTTCATGAGTTAATCAATTTGCACAGAGACGTTGTGAGCATTTCTAGACACTAAGGGAAATATAGGAGTCCTTAATATTTATGTCAGAAGAGAATTTAACCTTCTCAGAAGGAAAGAGCGAATATGAGAAGAGGATGGTTTATCCCATTCCAAGGAGGGCCAACCTTTGAGACAAGGGTAAATCCCCCTGAAAGGAAACAATTTGATAAATTATAAATGTGATTCAAACCAACTGGGGACTGTGCGCGATGATTTCCCTAGCAGCCATGAATATTCTTGAATATATACCGAGTATCAAAAACTGAGGTTTCACTTAAATCTAAAATTAAGGGTTATCAAGATTTGCAACCGACAGCAACCTTAGGTCGAGTGGCAAGGTAACACACATAGATACACTTTGATGATCACTTTTTATGTTATGAAATCATATTCTATTTGCAAGAAACTAACATTCTCAATTTATTTCCTCTTGAGCATGCAAAACCATTACTTTCCTTCTACCCCACACTATAAAAGAAGTATATAACGTAAGGTATAAGGTAAGGTACTTTCACCGCCAGTTAATTCCCCAATTTGGCGAAATCATGTTCTTATTGCGTGAAACTAACATTCTCAATTTATTTTCCTTTACATGTACCATTGCTTTCCACCACACACTATAAAGAAGTATATAACGTAGTGTATAAGGTACTTACCGCTAGGTTAATTATGGCCTTCGCGCACGGAATGGTGAAGCTTGTCAATCAATTTTCCATCCTCCGGTCCAAACCGCCCCCTTCAACAACATGTAACCTCCCCCAAAAGGTAGAGTTTTTCAGGCCATAATACCACGTTGAGGGCATGCAAGAAAAGGAAGCCCAGGCCAAGCACATGGAAGGCAGGAGATAAAGCATGAAGCCAAGTGGAGGGGGGGTACATGCAAGGGAAGGTGAAGACTTTAGCTTCTTGTAGTAGTTTATTATTATATCAATTTTATATATGTATATACATTTATTCTTATTTATTATTTATCTAAGTGGACAAATAAATAATAATGTATTTATCCTTTATTTTACTTTTATTCATTTCTTTAACCAAATATTTTGCACTTATACCAAACTACATTAAAGAATGGTTGATTAATCCATTTCTATTACATTTGGAGAATAAAGATTATTTATAATTGTAATATATATATATATATATTATTTTTTATTTTTTTTGGTAGTTAAACAATTATCCTCCCAAATGATAAATTGCCAATTAAAATATAATTTTAAAATAACATTTATTTTTTATCAAGATAATTTAATCCAAATCCTTTATGTTTCACAAAACCACTTTATTTACTTTAATTCAACGTGACACACAAATCAACATAACGACTTACCCAAGTGTCATGAAGGCCAAATGCGGAGAGGCACTACACAGTGTGAATAAGGGTTTTGACTAGTAACCGAAATGGCATTAGCAATTAAATGCTCCATCTATTTCAACAACAATTGTAATGAGATTTGATGCATAGGATGGTTATTCAGATGATTCCAAAGACAAGAATCAAGATTAGATCCAATGAACAGAAGGATGCATTGAATGCATAATCAGATTTTAGGGTTTGATAGAGAGAATGAGGAAAATTCTTTACATCCAAATTAATTGTTGGGTGGCTCAATGCAAGATATGGTGATATATGGTAAATCCTACCAGATGTCTTAATTATGAGTTGGATAGGTGTGTGTGGCTCGAGGAAAAGGAAGCTTGCTAGTGAAGTTTACAAGTGAAGGAAACCTTAGCAGAAGATTTGAGAAGATTTGAACAATGGTGTGAATCTCGAGGTAGAGATTACAGATCAATTGAGAGAAGAAAAAGAAGATAATCATTGAATTGTCTAGGAGTGGTAATCTACAAGAAGTGAAGTAGACAAAGAGAGTCACGAGTGCAGATAGTGAATGAACATAAGTGTGTAACCTATACACAACACAGACTCTCATCTAGGTTTTGTATTCAAGGGAGTGTTGATGAGAGTGCAACTTTAGTAGCACAAGTTTAAGTTGCAGGGTGTGCAACAATTCATTGAATTTAATGGTGCATTTTCAAGTTGGGTAGAACTTAATTTTATGCACATATGAACTTGTAATTTTGTTGAAGTTGTAGCCTCATTGAACTGAGTTGCAACTCAAACTAGGTGATTGTAGTCTCCTTGGAGTTGTAGCTCCTAAAACAAGGTGTAGTAGCATCCTTGAAGTTGTAGCTTCTAAATTAAGGAGTTGAAGCTTCCTTGGGTTGCAACCCTAAACTTTGTAATAGAGATTTCATTTGTGACACTAGATTTGAGCAGTAGACTCAAGCAACATTTGTCACCATGGTTTTTCCCATCTTGGGCTTTCCATCCATATCTTGTGTTAAGTGTTGATCTCCCTTGTGCTTGTGGTTATTATATCTATTCATGTTTCAATCTGCACATCTGAGTTTAAGGTTGAACCTGCAAAAGTTTTTAAGGACTAAAAGTTTTAATATCTACTAATTCACCCCCCTCTTAGTAGATCATTGAGTTCTAACACCATTTACACTACCCATGTTTGGGGAAACCTTATTCCCTAATAATATCCCTAACTCACATTTTCATACCATACATTATTTAATAAACTTTTACTACTTGTTAAATGATGTAACTTATTATTGTTGTCACTCTATATTATTTACATTCCTACATGCTTAGCTTAATTTAATATTTAATGTACTATTTTCCCTCTCCTTCTACTGACACCTACAAAGAAAACTAATTATAGGGGTATATATTGTTGTCAACATTTACCATGACTGATCATTCAAGTAATGATAGCTTGTACATAATAACTCATCATCATGACTAGAATAACCATTATCACATGACACATTAATTCCTTATGCATCATTTAATTTGATGACCTCCAAGTGAGGTTGAGTATTACCACTATCTATACAAGTATAATATGTCTAATCATACTTCCTTTTATCTCTTTTGCTGCTTATGATTATTCATAGGAAAATTCAATTGGTAATTATTTTAACTTTTATTTGCATATGAAATATTATTCATGACATAATTTTACTCTATTCATTAGGTTCCTATTGAGTGCATATGCCAAAGGATACACTTGCATGATAACACTCAAATGGCTCCATTAGTTTGGACCCCAAGATATCATTTAATTTCTAAATATTTACTTTAGATTCATGTTTGTGAGTGTTACGTAGTTTGAGATACATTATCATTTTAAGGTTCACATGCACTAAAAATTTGGGGTAAAATGTAATTGTGGAATTTGTATACTCATACAAATTTATATTTCAATTTGTTGCCAATTTGTGGGAATGGATTGATACATTTACATATCAACAATGGTGCAATCTTTTGTGAAATTGGGCTCATTCTCATAGCCTTCACATATGCCAACACACACATACTTTCGTACATTTATCTACATCTTATATTTTTCTATGCATCACCCCATTCATGTTCTTATGCTTACCATTCTTAGGCATTGATTTTCTACACATAATTTAGAGGCCCATCATTTTTGGTCATTTCAATTGGTATAGGGATGACCTTACAAATTTGACACTCAAATATTCAAAATTTAAATATTGGCAAATTGCCACATATTATTTTTCTTCTCTGTTTGCCTCATTTATTTTTGTGTACTTCTATTTAAATGAATTTCATTACACTCACTTTCATAATTGAACATAAAAGAATATCATTCACATTCAATGAGAATATTATACTAGGAAAACTTTCACTAGTGTAGTAAAATGAATTTAGATCTACATATTGATTCTAGAGAGAATTTCTACAACCGAGGGAAACTATTTTCAATCATTAGGTTGATTGTGGAGTTGCTCCTTTTCTTATAGTTGATCTAGGAGAGGATGTATGCCAACAATATAGTAGACCTTTGAATATATTTCAAAGTACCATCAATCTTTAGAATAGAGCAAAGAACACTAATTTTATGAAGCAAGAATTAAAATTGTGTATTATACTAAATCATTTTCATGAGAAAAAAGTAAATTCATATATTATAAAATGAACCAAACTCATAAAATCAAATATTAAAATTTCAAAATTCATATTCAAATTTCACTGATTAAATACATATTTATCAAATTTATTGCTATATCCTACATTTAAAAATATTTAATTACATAGAAACAAAAACTTATTCTTTACCAATAATTCAAAATGTTATGTATATACAACGGTGCGATATTATATTAACAAAAGCAATATTATACAACGTGAGTGCACGTTCCATAACACAAAATATGTATATATGACTAAACTGTAGTGGCAGACAATTAAAATTTGCAAAAGTAATTAGGGAACGTATCACCATATGCCATCCATGATTCCAATTATGCGCCATTCATGCTCACCCAACTTCCTGGCCAACGTTTATATTTTAGTCATTACATTTGTTTCAATTGCCACCGGTACGTAAAATACAAATACAAATACAGGAGCACTACTATCGACATGTGGGGTTGGACTAACACCTCGAAACAATTCTTTTAAGTTTCTTGCTGCTGCCAAATGAACGTGAAAGTAAGTGGTAAAGATGTAGGGGATTCAGGTTTAAACACCCTTTGATACCACCTTTTCGCTATGTTCAAGAATATTTTAACTTCCACATCGCCTAATTTTTCTTTTTAAAACTAACTAGCTTACTTAACAAATCCAAAAAAATTTCAAGAAAACGCAAACCTGTTTCTACCAAATTTTACCAAGCTAGTTCTCAATTTGTAGACATAAATGCGAAAATACAAGTGAGACAATCCAGATTGTAGACTTTTCAATGAAAGGAATTTAGTTTCACGCGTTAAGTGAAAATAATAGAAACGTAACTCGGTTTAAGAAAGACCGACAAATCAAGTGTATACGTGGTCAGTTCATTGTCTAGTTTCGAGGAAACAACGCTGTTGGCTCATAGAAGGACGCTGTTGACTTAGTAATGGGCAGTGGAGATCCAAATTGAAAATATCTAAATGTGTAAGGTTAAACGTCATAGCACGTAGCTTTCTTGGAATATTAAATGGACTGCTTGCATTTTCATTTCTAAAATTGCAAGCTTAAAAGTGACAGCACGCGGCTTTCTTCGAAAATTACTGCCCCTCTCTTTTGACCACTGCATTTTCATTTCTAAATAGCTCGGAATAACAGTGTGAAAATTTATCACGATTCCCTTATGTGTGAAGAGCACCATATAAAACATTTCTTCTCAGCACATTTAAATAGACTTTGTTGCATGTGGGGCGGTTGTAGTCCCCTAGAAGCAGGCCTGGAATTTGATGGTCTATTTGACCGTTTTTCCAATTCTAGACCGTATATTACAACCTTAAAATTTAGTAGACCGTATAGTTTGACTTGCTATATTTTTATTAAACCATAAAAAAATATTATAAGCAAAATATAATATACTTGCTACATTTATACTTTTTATTAGTAGACCGTATAGTTTGACTTGCTACATTTCTTCTCAGCACATTTAAATAGACTTTGTTGCATGTGGGAAGGTTGTAGTCCCCTAGAAGTGATATACAAGTCACTTCTTTTTTAATATTGTAGAAGATTTGAACTCGGTATTTTTTAGTCTATATAACAACAGTTTTGTCAAATTGAGCATCTTTCAATAATTTCTTTTGCGAATCCTTCAATATTATGAAAGCTTAAAGGATAATATAATATTTTTAAAGAAGTGTTATGTAGTATCGAGTATTTGTTTTTACAGTAATTTACTAATTATTTGTTGTTGATTTAGAAGGTGGTAAATAAAGTGCTATCTAGTTGATAGACGAGTTGACATGACATAGTGATTTAGAGGTAATCTAGTAATAGTTTGATATCAATAGAGTGTTGCAAGCTTTATATATTCAAATGTTACTAGGATAGTGAGTTTATAATTTTTAGGTTTTCTCTTGAGCCCAAGTTTGATTTGTACTAGGTACAACTATGAAGTCTAACATAATTGAAATTAAGTATGTTCAAATCAAAATAATTATTAAGTATATAGGGTAAAATATTTCTTAACTATTATTTTTCTTAGACTTTATTTGAAGAGCTATTTTTATTTAATTTTAGATCGTGTCCTACCTCTAACTCTAATTTCAGTAATGCTAACCCTAATCTTAATCCTAACATTTGATATATTCCTAATTCTAACCATAACCCTAACTATAATCATAATTAAAATCCTAAAGTTATCTAATTTTTAACCCTTATTGTAACATTGATTATAACCCTAACCATAGCTTTAATTCTAATCTTAATTCAAATCGCAACCCTAACCCTAATAATTATACATTAAGCATATTTTAAGTTATAATAAAATTATAAATTTATAAGAGATTTACTGAAAATATAAGTTTTAAAAATGATATTACATTCCAACTTTTAAATTAATTAATTAGCTCTTTAAAATAATATAAATAAAATAAATTATGCCATAAATAGATCTAAACTAATTTTAAAAATAGCTCAACTTTAAATAGTATTGTACTAACAATAATTAGTTTGTAATTGAAAAGAGTAATGTGTATGTGATGCAAATCATCGGCCTCATCTTTAGAATCAACATCTCCCTCACCCTTCGCACCCCCACTCTGATTCTCGCTGCTCACCATGGGTGGAGCAAAATAATTAGTATCAAGTACCTATAGTTGTCACTAGATTAATCAAGACAATTTTAATATAAATATAATAAATAATATAATATAATATAAATTTATAAATAATATAATATAGTATATATAATATATAGTATAAATATCATTGTCCATGAGAATATCCATTCACTTGTGGAATCTAAAACCTAAGGGTTTCTTCTTAAGGGGATATATCCAAAGCTTAAGACCATGTTGACTAGGAGTTTTTATTTAAAATTCTTAGGATGTTTGGTTTTAGTAGCAGAGTCATTCAATTGGTGAATCAGTTGGTTACTACAGTCTCCACCTGTATTATTGTGAATGGATCTCCATCTAGATTCTTTCAAAATTCAAGAGGCCTAAGATAGGGTGATCCAATCTCCCCTATTTTGTTCACAATTATGGCTGAGAGCTTGGGAAGGAATCTGAAAAGTTTGATTGAACAGAGGTCTCTTGCTAGTCTTAGTCCTTCATCTACTAATTTTATTTGTTCTCACCAACAGTTTGTTGGTGACACTATGTTTATGGGAAGATTTACAATGAATGAGGCTAATACTTTGAAAAAAACTTTGGATGTGTATGAGAAGGCGACTGGGCAGATGGTCAATAGATAGAAGAGCTCCCCTTTTTTCTTCAATACCCCTGAGAATAGACAGGTCAAGATTGCAAGAATCCTTGGTTACAGAGTGGAATCCTTACCCTCTTCTTATCTTGGTCTACTGCTATGTCTTAAACCTCCAAATTCATTTTGGTGTTCGTTGGTTGATAGGTTCAGAAAGAAGTTGGCTGGATGGAATGGAGCTCTTTTGAGCCAAGCTGGAAAAATTCAACTTCTTAAGACTTCTCTTCAGAATCTCCTAGATTATGCTTTAACCCTTTTCAAAAAATTTGCTAAATATGCTAAGGCCATTGAAAAGATCCAAAAAAGATTCCTTTGGTCTTGTGTGGAGGAAAGATAGAGGATGCCTCTTATAGGGTGGGATTTGGTATGTAGACTGAAAACCTTGGGGGGTTTAGGTCTTAGAAAAATTAGAATGATTAATATGACTCTTCTAGCTAAACAAATATGGAGATCCTTCTCATCTATTGGAGAATGGAAATATATTTTAAGAAGTAAATATATGACCAAATGTGTATCCCTCAAAGCATTGTTGGATTCTCCTTTTCTACCTTGTGGTTTAGCTTGCTGGAATGATATGATTGCTGGTACAAAGATCTTGGAATTGAGGATAGGATGGCATATTAGAATCAACAATCAAGCTAGATTTTGGGAGGATAGATGGCTTTTTAAAGAGCCCCTCATCAAATTTGAAAGATTCAATAGATGGGATGATTTATGCAAAGCTGCTTTTGGGGAGCTTGTCAAAGATTATTCATATGAAGGAGAATGGGTGGACTTGTGCATGGTTAGTCAGGAGTTGGCTCAGCTTCAATCTTCCTTAAGGGTTGTTAGTTTGGGACAGATTCAGTTGGATGATAATCTTGTATGGATGGACAACCCTTTGGGTAACTACTCTGTTTCATCGACTGGCTCTTTGTTGTCCCTTTCTCAAGCCGCCCCTCCCTTCTAGTCTAAAGCATTGATTAAACACTTGACTCCAAAATTCAACATCTTCTTCTGGATTTTGCTTCAAATGAAGGTGCTTATAGTGGATAATCTTTGCAAACAGGGATTTCAAATCCCCAAAAAATGTTACCTATGCAAGTGCAAGGTAGAGTTAGCTAACCACTTGTTTCTCCATTGCCTATTTGTTTCTTTTGAAGATCCCCCTATCAAAATGAAAGATTCAGTAGATGGATGAGTTATGCAGCTAATTTGGGAGCTTGTCAAAGATTGCCCATAGCTAGAATGTAGTGATTCTTTCAACTTCATGGTTAGTCGTGAGCTGGCTTAGCTTCACCTTCCTTAAGGTTTTAGTTTGGGAATGATTCAATGGGATGCATGGTCTTGTCCTGGATGGACAACCCTTTGGGTAATCTGCCTCCTATTTTTTGCCATCTCCTGCTGTCCTTCAAGCTACCCCTCCTTCTAGTCTAAAGCACCCATTGTCATTCTGGTACAAAAAATTCAACATCTTCTTCCTCGATTCTGTTTCAAAGTAAAGCTTACAAAGGGATAATTCCCTAAATAGGGATTTGAAATCCTGTCAAAGTCGTTACCTATGCAAGTGTGAGGTAGAGTTAGCTAACCACTTGTTTCTCCATTGCCTGTTTGTTTCTTTAATCTAGGGAAAATTATGAGCCCTCTGAAATTTCTCTTGGGTGTTTCCCCTATCCATTGAAGATTTCATTTCACAATGGAAAGCTCCATCTCAAAATCCCTTCATGAGGAGGTTATGGGCTTTTATTTTCCCTTTTATTTTTTTGGGAGTGTTGAAAGAACATAATAAAAAACTTTTTAGGGATAAGGAGATGTTGGAGGTTAATGTTTTTGAAAAAGAAAATAGGCTTATAAAGCAAAAATTCAATGTTATTCCCCAAAAAGTTCTTAACCTTGAAGCTGTGGTGTGTACTTCCTATGATTTAATAATAGCAAAGGATTAGAATATTAAAATAGATGTTTCTATGTCATCCAAGTCAGCTAAGAAAAATAGGGAGGGTGTGTCCTGGACCTTTCCTCCAAATGGTTGGTCTAAGGCCAACTTTGATGGCGTTGCAAAGGGAAATCTGGGGATGGCCAGAAATAGAGGTGTTTTAAGGGACTCAAATGGTAAAATTATGGCGGCTATTGCCATTTCCCTAGGCCATCAAACTAACCATGTGCTGGAGGCTATATGAGCCTTTCAAGTTTTAAAGTTAGCTCATAATTTGAATATTAAATACTTATGGCTTGAAGAGGACACTAAAAAAATCATTGATTGTCTCCTAGGTAGGACCACCCTCCTGGACTATAAAGAATTGGATTGATGAAGCAAAATATATTCTATACAAGTTCAATAAAGTTAAATTTTCACATGTCTATAGGGAACCTAACAGTGTGGCAGATTACTTTGTGAATGAGGGGGTAAAGAGGGAAGGATTGAACACATGGCATAATTTTAGGGATTTGGGAGCTGAAGTCAGGGCCTTATTAGATTATGATGTTATGCATGGGACAAAGGAAAATATATTTAATGATTAAAGGGAAAAGGGCTAAGTACATTGAAATCAAGAGATTTGATGGGGCCATGTAGAATTACTTAGCTGGGAAGAAAAAGTAGCACACTTTGTGGGTTCATTGGAATGGCTGCATAAAATTGCAACAAGGTTTCAATGCTGGTAGAGTCTGTAGTGAAGTGCAAACGAAAGTGGGGGGGACAGGAAAAGAGTTGAGACAAATAGCTATGAGGTACACACAAGGAATTATAAGGTCTGGAAACAAGTTGTGAGAGGTGGTCTGGTTCCATTTCTGGAAAAACTTCACAAGCTTGATACTATGGCTATAGACTATTTTGAGAAGAACTAGAACAATGGAGAAATAATCCTCTTTGGGAGAAAGGTAAAGCTAGATGAGAAAATTATAGGAGAGGTGACTAGTATGTCCACTAAGGGTGTGAAGTTTTATCACAACAAAAGGTTTTCTGATGAGGTAGTAATTAAATTCCCTAAAAAGGAAAAAGAGAGATTGAAACTAGTCAAAATTTCCAACAGCTACTTTGAAATTGACACCATCAAGGCGTTGTGGACAAAGGTGCTTTGTGTCATAATGGAGTATGTTACATTGGATAGGAGATACACCAGAGTTTAAGGTCATCATTTTACTATCCTTAACCACTTCCGCCATAAGGTATGAATTTCTCTACTTCATTATCTATTTTGTTTGTTGAGGAATAACATTAAGGACCACAAGAAAAATCCCAAGAGATACCCTATTCTTCTTCCTAGTCTTATTAGGTTAATATATGAACACTATCAAAGCTTGCTAGCATTATCCAAACCAGTTTCCTCCACGGCATTTGAGGACTATGAAATAGACAGTGGTGGTTCAGAGAATCTGCCTAACTAGGAGAGAATTGTTGAAGCCCACCTGCCCCTTGTGTTGTCTGCTAAGAGAACCCAACTTAGTAAACCTTGGCTTGCTAAAGATAACCCTGAGATCTACCCTAACTACTCGTTTCCCTTAAAGAATCCCACTCTCAAGGGCTCCAATACTAATAAGTTGGTTTCCTACTCTACGAACTCTCTGGAGGACAAAAATGAGAACCCTAAAGCTAGCA
>VDFB02050010.1:0-60162 GCA_007258455.2 Sequoia sempervirens | reverse complement strand
TTGGTCAAAATCATGCACATTTACCTATAGTTGAATATTTTTGGGTTAATTGTGTAGATGAGTTTGAAGTGTGCAAGCGCAACTACTCCAGACTTACTCTTTGGAAGATGGTGGATTTCTTATCAGAAGATGTGGAGGGTTTGTCA
Organism: Sequoia sempervirens; assembly: GCA_007258455.2. Classification (NCBI taxonomy): domain Eukaryota; kingdom Viridiplantae; phylum Streptophyta; class Pinopsida; order Cupressales; family Cupressaceae; genus Sequoia; species Sequoia sempervirens. The sequence continues at coordinate 60,016 of VDFB02050010.1, read as the reverse complement.
GATGATGATGGGGAAGTTCTACTTCCCATGTATGCCCGAAATTAGGTTGAGCAATGACCACTTTCACAAATTGATTGGTTCGCCAAAGAGAGCACCTCAATTGAGGAAAGGACAAGCCAACTTATCAAGAACAATAGGATCTTCCTAAATAGTAAGAAGAAACAGAAGGTAGCTATTGCAGTTCTATAGCTGCCAATAGTTTAGTCATCTCTACCTTCTTCTAGACCAAAGCCCAAAATGAAAGCAATGAGTGTTCCTCGAGAAGGTACAAAGAACAATAGAATTTGAAGGAATTTGAAGGAAAAGATGAAGTTTCCCGTTGGAACTTAGTAGGAACAACCAGTAGATTCATGTTAGAAGTTCTAGTTGAGTTAACACCACAAGTTGAAGTAGAGTCTTCATCTCATGTTCTTCCGTCGTTGCCAAAGCCTTCTCCTATTCATTGGTGCAGGGGCACCAACACCTTGGATGTCAAAGGATAGGAGTTTAAAAGGTTCAAAAGTTCATTTGAGGGATTTTTCATCTTGGTTCCATGAGAAAATTGCAAAAAAATTGTAAAAACATGAAATTTTGTCAATATTGTCAAAATTGCCAAAGTGGGTAGAGGTAGGGTATTTTGATGGTTGTACTTTGAATCATGAATAAAGGCTTAAATAAGGTATAAATTATCATATGTTAGGTGTCTAGAGGTGTTTAAGGTCTTTTGAGTTCAATAATTGCAAAAATGAAAAATGTTGCAAATTTTGTCAATGACAATTTTGTTGATTTGTGTTGATTTGCAAAATTAGAGTCATTTAAAGGGTAATTAGGTGCAAGTTGGTTGGTTTGAAGGTGGTTATTGTTTTTAAATGCTATAAGAGGACTTCTCAAGCTTGAATCAAGGTTGTTGTAGGTGTAACAAACTCACACAATTCAAAATACCACGTTTTTGGTGCATTTTCTGAATTTTTTCAATATTTTCTAGAATTGTTTGTTGTTGTATGGACCATACAGACCCAATCAAGCTTTGAAATCTTTAGAGGTTGAATTTTTATGAGTTTATTTTGATTTTCACTTTTTTTGGAGTTCTAACTTTTTGTTTTGTGAGAGAAATTGCAAAAATACAGTGAATACACTATTTTTTCCATTGTTAAGGGTTTGAAAGCAAAATAATGCACTTTTGACCAATCCACCCACTGTCTAATACTGTAACTCGGTGGATTGGTAGGAAATATGATAGATTAGATTTCTTAATGCATTTTATATCAGAATAAAGCATTTTTGTGGTGATTGTGTGATGCCCTAGGGCTGGAAAGTGCATTTTTTTCCTTGAAAAGTGATGGCTTTGAAGTGCTTCTCAATGAAATTCTGATGGAGTTGAGTTTGTGAGTGTTTCAAATGACTAGGAAGACCCTATGGAAGGTTTTTGGACCATTGATTTATTTTTTCAAGCCTTGGAGTGAATATTTAAAAAAAAACCCTTGTTTTTGCATTAAAAAAGGAGGGTTATTGAGTTGGGAGAGTTTTTGGCTGTACAAGTACAAACCTATTGTGGATTTTATGGTTTTGAGGCATTCAATTTTCTGACCCAAGGTTTCAAGGCGATTGGATAACTTTGAAGGGTACTTCCTTTGTTAAATTGACCTATTTTCCTAGTTTTGTCATGGTGGATGTATAGGAAGTCTATATTGATCCAAAGGAGTCTTACTTGAATTTGAAGTATGTTGTGTAAGTCCTTAATGGGGGTCTAATCCATTATTTAATTGACAAGTCTTTTGGGAAAGTTGGGTCAAAGGTATCTTGAACCTGTTTGGCAATACTAGTAGAAGGAATACACCTAACAAGTGGATTTTAGTAGTTCTCTTGAACATGCTTTGAAAATTTGGTTGAACATCTTGTATTTTTCATTTGTAGTTGATCTCCAACCTGGGTTTGCATCATTCGTATAGATTCAGAAGGCGATTCACTAGTTTGCAACATCTCAACACCTATTGGTCCATCAAGAGTTGTTGAAGCTAGAACTTATCCTCCCAAAGAAGTTAGTAGAGACTCCTTGTCTTGGCTTGAGAACCTATTGGGTAGGAAGAGGAGGAAGTCTTCTTATCAGTTGAACTTTGCGAACTTGACAGTGTCTACCAAGACACAACAGAGAAGAAAATTAAGAAGCAAGTTCATATGGAGAAGAATTTTGAAGGCGAGATTGTCCTTGAGTTTGCCACACCTCTAAAGGAAATGAATATTGATGAGGTTGAAATTGATGACTTCAAATTTGTCAAGGCCAATATCGGAAGAAGTACCTAACATACTGATGTGAATCCCTTCGAGGTTGTAGCAAATAATATGAAGGAACAAGTGCTCAAGGATGGAGAAGATAAGGCAACCCTCAAGGCTGAAATTCAGTAACTGCAACAGTATGTTTCCAATCTCCTTCATGGTACTTCACAGGCTACATTGTTGCTTCCACAAATTCTGGAGTCACGTGTAGATCAACATCAATTGAGTCAATTGGTTATCTATAGAAAATATATGAGAGATTGGGTAGAAGAATTTATTACCAAGGGAAAATTTATACTTGCATAGATGTACCAATTGAGGTGTAACGCCCATGATCTTTGCTTAGGGATTTAGGAGTTTGAGCAGAATATAGCGGAAAGGAAACCAAGAGATGAGATCATCATTTCTGACTTGAGGATGAATTATGATTTAGTCATTACAAAAGAACACAAGAAGAAGCTTTTTTCTTAGAGAAAACAACACCTCTTCAAAGTAAAAACCTACAAAGGAACAGTTGTAGAATTGGCTACATATAGATAGAAGATCGATAATAGTCTCAAGTTGCTAAGTACATTTGTGTCATAGATCTCTTGTCTATATCGACATGAAGATGGCACTTACTTTGATCTCAATGAAGTACAGACAAAGTTTCAGAACCTTGTTCATGGCAGTTTTAATGGTGATCTTGTTGCTTGTAAGATGAATCATGTTGCCGCAATGTCAGCAATATTGATGAAGCAGCTAAAAAGAGGAAAGAATTGCTAAGTTTGACCACAGATGGTGAGATTTTAGAAAAATAGTACATCATTCTAGATAGTATCAGTGTTCTTGATGAAGAGGTAGTTAACACCTTTTTGGAGGATATGATTTCCCAAGCTATCAAGGAGTGAACTACCAGTTGAAGCATGCAAAGATTTCTAGGAATATAACTCAAGTAAAGGCAGCAATTAACTTGATGCTTTTTCCAAGTTGAACTGGCTATTCTCATTCATGCTTATCTATTCTTTGGAAATATCAAATGTATAGTTGGAGATTTTTCAGTTAACTAATGTTAGCAGTTAGTTATTTGTTAGGTTACCTTTTGTTTAATCTTAGAAATAAAGCTTGTGTGTTGGCAAGACTAGTTGTTAAAAATAAGGAGATTTAGGGTTCCCTACTCCTTGTTTGTGTATAAACAAGGGAAAACTTTCCCATTTATTTTTAACCATTGTTGTGATAACAAATTGTTGAGCCTAATTTTCCTACAACTTTGTTATTCAGTTTTTGTTCACTTTTTTTTCAAGTGTAATCTAGTTTGATCACATATTGTAAGCCTGCCTTACTATAATCTACTGTCCCAAAAGTGTATTTTTTGTTATAAAATTAAGGAAGGAAATCTCATGCCTATCTTGCTTTGATCTACTATCTCAATATATTTCAGTACTTTGTATTATGTTTTTCTTTCATAATCTTTATTTCAGCTTACATCTAATAAGTACAATGAGTCTTCGGGTGTGTTTTGGAAGCAATTTTATTTAAGCTTTTGTGTCAAATCAATCATTTTTGTTTACTTCTAATTCTCAGGATCTGAATTTACTTGAGTTATTAGAACATAATAAGAATAGGCTTAGTTGTAGTTTGAAGTTACAAAACCAAAGAAAACCTCAGCTACAATGCAAAGTGTCTTATAACCTTGTGCTCTCAACTGAGAAATAAAAATATTAGAAGTAGTTTAGCATTTATTTTAAAGCATAATCAATGAAGAGAGAGCTTCCTCTCCTAATTTGAAGAGCAGTCTAACTGTGCATAGTTGTTTGTTCCTAATCCTCATTCCAGAGGTGCAAATTGAAACACCCACAATTTTTTGGCACCTGTCGTGGGGCACGAGGCATAAAACTTCAAGAAAGCTTATGCTTTATGGCACAAAAATGATCATCTAGCATCCTACTGCTCCTAATCAACAACCAAATCTTATTGATCCTATTATCCAGCCAAATATTATGCAAGTTGAAGGCGAGCAAATGGACATCATTAGTAACCTGAAGAGTTTCGTGTTCGAGAAAAAGGAAACCCCTACTCAGTGGAGAAACACAGCTACTATTCTTGACAAAGAACGAAAAGTTGATCTTGCAGCCGGAAGACAAGTCTTACCACCTCCTTCCTAGGAATAGAGAATCCTAGCTTACAAGGTTTATACAAGGAGAGGCATTGTTGTAGATCCATCCTTTCAAGAAACAGAAGTTGGAGAAGCAACCAATGCAGATCCTGAGATCCAAGAAGAATCTAAAGAAGAACCTGTGATCCAGCCAAAAGCAATGGGTGACAACAATGATAATGACAATAACCATAATACCAATAATAACAGACGTCCACTCCCATTACCTTGGGGTAACAACATTAGACCGTTAGCTTTACAAGGACATCATGAGTTGCCTAAAGGGTCAAGGAAGCACTTTCCTCAATTTCACGGTGATGGGACTCAACATCCTGATGAACATATTTATGTATTCACATTGGCTTGCCTCATTTTGCATGTATCACATGAAGACATTGTTGTGCATCTCCTCGTGGAGACTCTTGTGGGAAATGTTGTTGAATGGTTCAATCACTTGGAGTTAGATATTATTACAAACTAGGAAACCATGAGTGAGAAATTATTGGTGAGATTCAAAACTACTGAAGACATTCATTGGTTGTTTTCCCAACTCTCAAATTCAAAGATGGAGGTCAATGAACCTATGAGGAAATTTGTGGCAACGTTTAACCGCCTCGTCACATGTCTTTCTCATACACTCAATCCATCACTAGAGATTTTGTTGAGTAATTTCATAAATGCTCTTCCATCTTAGATAACCTTTTTTCCTAAGATCAACTAATGAAACAAAATTATATACTACACAAGAAAATTCCATCGAGGTTGAGGATAGCATGATTACTTTTGGCAAGATGAAAATAGATTCTATCAGACCTTTGGTTCAAAGTTCTGTAGATCCATTGCTACAGAAGGTAGCTAATGAGATGACTATCATCAAAAGGTAGCTTCCTGCTTAGAGGTAGCCTACATTAGTTGCATAACCACCGCCATATCAACCTCGACAACAATATCAACCTCAGCAACCGTACCATCCAAAGAGAAATAATTTTCAGCCTTTCAATAATTACAGGTCATAGTTGCGAACACCTCCACCAAGACAAACAGTTGATGTTGCATAAAGTGTAGTATTTCGTTCTTTCAATGAGACAGATGCACATAATGGTTCTACATGTCTTGAGAATTTAAGAATGAATAAAATCATGGGATACACTGATGCTACACATGGTTTAGGTTTTGTCCCTACACCAAGTTTGAATGTTGTCTTACCACAAATAGAAAACTTCGATGGCAACTCTGCTACGAGATACTTTGACAATGAGCCCGCTAATAAAGAAGAAGAAGATTTCCATCAATATTCTCTTGCAGTGAATTATGAGAATTTTTCAACGCCTGTGTTTACACGTGCTCAACATTTTAAGGCACTGAAAGAAGAAGAAGATAGGCAGAAATTAAAAAAAAAGGATAAAGAGGTGGCTTCCACTTCTAATCCTAAGCCTTCACATGAGAATGTTAAAGCGGTTGCTCAAGACCCATCTTTAGAAAATTTCTACATTGTAGATTCCATGATGAAGACAAAGGTGTAGATTTCTCAGCTAGAGTATCTACAAGACCATCCAAAATAGCTAGATCGAATTCTCAAGTTTGTAAAGAAGGAGGTTGTAATTCAGCCTACATTACTCGAATCATTTGTGCTAGTAGAAGAAAAGCCTAAACCCTTCTATGTATCTTTGTATATAGGAGGATTCAAATTGAGCAATTGCATCATAGACTCAGGAGCCTCAGACAACATCATACATTTACATGTAATGAATGTATTGGGAATTTCGTGCACCAAGATACATGGCAAGTGTTATTCGCTTGAGTCTAAGTCGATGCCATTGGTCGGTCAATTGAAGGACACTCAAGTAAAGTTAGCAGCTTGTCCGGAGAAGAAGATAATGATGACCATCTTAGTAGCTAGCATTCCAACTAGCTACAGGATGTTGCTAAGTAGAAGCTTTTGCAAAGATCTTAGAGAAGTTCAACTTGATTGGTCGTTCACAACAATTCCATTAAACAAAGGTAGTTTCAAACTAGAGCTAGAGGCCAAATCTCAATTTATGGTGGTGAAATCCTAGGATCCTTAAAAGCAAGTATTATATCAAGAAATGGGTCGTGGTACGTATGTTATGTTGTCTAAAATAACTCTTTAAGGTAGGATGTTGTGTGTTCTACAGAAAAGTAAACAGAAGATCCAAAGATGCAGACTATGTAGTTTGATGGGAGTTTCCCGTTAGTAGGTTCAAGAGTGGGAGTTGTGATAATTTTGTTTGTATCCATTAGTGTATCACTTGCAATTTGAATGCACAAATAATATAGCAAAATACAAAGCCCTTTTACTAGGTCTCAAGAATGCAAGAGATATGGTATCAAATTACTCGCAGTTGAAGGTGGTGCATAGATGGTCGTGAAACAAATCAGGGATCAATTTCAAGTAAGGAAATATTGCCTTTGGCATTATAGACAAAGGGTTTGGAATGTGATCGACTGGTTCAAAGCATTTGAAATCCAATTCATTCCTTGTGTAGATAATAGTCGAGGAGATGCCCTTGCAGTTTCAGTTGCTCTTTTCATGCCACATTCTGATTTTTGTCAAAATGCATTTGCTATTGAACTCATATATAAGCCAGTTGTTCCCAACAACTGTGACAACTGGCAAGTCTTTGATGACAGTGATCAATTGAAGGATTTCTTGGCATGGAAGACAATTTTAAAGGATTGTTATTTGAGGGAAATTTGCCTCCTTTTAGAGAATCAATAGCAAAGGATTCGAAAGTGATAGATTCAAGTATCATCTAGTTGAAAGGCAATTAGATTCCCAAGGGTCTAGTTTCCTTGGAGAATATATTTGATAGGTATGACAAATACATCCAAGATCAGAGAAACTTCAGTGATAAGACCTTTGCTGAACATTATCAAGTAAACATTTGGTACTGAAGACAAGCCTCGGCTTGTTAATTTGGGAAAATGTTGCACTACAGAAGAAAGTGAGATGTTCATCTCTTTGTTCAAGAAATATTGAGATGTGTTTTCTTGGTCATATGAAGATTTGAAGGTTCACACCCAAAGAATTGTCTCATAAAATTTCCATGAAACTTGATGCCAATCCCTTTAGGTAGAAGCAACGACACTATAATCCACGAATTCAAGATACAATCTATGAAAAAATTTAGAAGATGGTGGATGAAGAAATTGTTTTTCTGATTCATCATTCCACTTGGGTCTCAAACATAGTTCTTGTGCATAAGAAGAATGGAGAAGTCCGAATTTGTGTAGACTTTAGGAACTTAAACCAATCATCCCTCAAGGATAACTATCCCTTTCCAATCATGAAACATACCTTGCAAACGGTCACCAATTTGAAAATTTTGTCATTACTTCATGGTTTTTCTGGGTATAATCAAATTCAGTGGTAGAAGAAGATCAATTCAAGATGGCATTCACTACCCTATGGGGTACGTTTTCCTATGAAAGGATGCCCTTTGGCCTTATCAATGTCGGTGCTACATTCTAGAGAGCCATGGATTTGGCATTTGGGGATTTGAAGAACAAATTAATTGTCGTCTACCTTGACGACCTCACTGCTTTCTTAAAGAAGTGGGGAGATCATTTTTCACACTTAGTGAAAGTGTTTGAAAGATGTAGGTATCATAAGATTTCCTTGAATCCTAAAAAATCCATCTTTGAGGTGATGGAGGGAAATTTTCTTGGCCACATCATCTCCAAGGAAGGAAGGTGGATTGACCCTAATCAAGTTGATTCCATCAGAAACCTATCTCTTCCAACAAGCAAAACTAGGGTACACTCCTTTGCTAAAGTGAATTTCATACAAAGGTTTGTGTCAGACTTCTCAGAACTGAAAAAAGATATATATGCTATGATGAAGAAAACATTTTCCTTCAAGTGGACTGAAGAAGGTAAGAAGGTGTTCATCAAGATAAAAGAAGCCATCATTCAAGCATCAGTGATGGTCTGTCCTAAATTTGATAAGGAGTTTATTCTTTATTGTTATGCATCAAAATACACTATATTTTCCATATTGACACAAAAATTGAATGAAAAAACTGAGTGTCCAATTGCTTTCATGAGCAATAGTTTCAAGGACAGCGAGTCTCGGTATTCTCAAATTGAGAAGAACACATATGCAATTGTTAGAGTTGTGAAGAATTTCAGATTTTATATGTTGAACTCCCACACAATGGTATATGTCATCGATCCAGCAGTTAAAAGTGTGTTAACTCAATAGGAGATGGGCACAAAGAGAGGTAACTAGATCACAAAGGTTCAAGAATATGATTTGGAGATCAATCCAACCAAAATCATTCGCGAGAGAGGTCTTTGTCAGTTAATAGCTGAGGATAGTGATCAAAAGCACCAAGTTGTTGGCGAAACTAAACTTGAAATTAAAGAGGACCTTCCTATGGTCCTATTGATTGATTCTGCAAATGAATGGTATGCTGAAATATGGTACTTTTTGACTTATGGTGGATGTCCAAATCACATGGACAAACAGTAGAAGAGAACATTGAAGTTGAAAGTGCACAGTTATGTGCTTATGAATAATGTTCAATACAAGTGAGGGCTTGATGGAACATTTTTTTTTGTGTCAACAAGGACCAACAACAACGATTGTTGGAAGCATTTCATAGTAAAGCAAGCGGTGGCCATTTTTCATCAAGGGTTGCAACATTTAAAATCCTACGAGCATAGTTTTTTTGGCCAACTATGTTTTGCGGCACATATGATTAGGTGCACAGATGTCAGATGTGTCAATAGTTTGTTGGCAAGCTTAAGTTGGCAACCATTCTACTTAGGTTGGCTATCATTAATGCTCCATTTCAACAATGGGGTTTAGACTTTGTAGGCCCTATCAATCCACATTCCAGTAAAGGGCATATTTGTGTTCTTATAGCCACAAATTATTTCATGAAGTGGGTTGAGGCTATTCCAACCAAGCGGGCTACCTCAAAAGTTGTGTGCAACGTTTTGAAGGAGAATAATATTTCACGCCTCGAGGTCCCACACAAAATTGTGACAAACAATGCAACAAGTTTCTCATCTAAGGAGCTACTAGAATTTTGCTTTGATCAAGACATCACTTTTTCACTCATTAGATTATTAGCCTTAGGGTAATGGAAAATCCAAGTCATCAAATAAGAACATTGTCACAATCATATGCAAGTTAGTTGATTCCAATCAATGAGCTTGGCATAAAAGACTATGATGTTCTCTAGGCTGATAGAATTACTCCCAAGAGAGCCATTGGTACTTCACCCTTTATTATCATTATGGTATGAAGGTTATGCTACCTATTACACTGGAGTTTTCTACTTTGCAATTGGCATCCACGGTGGAATATGGTGAGTTTAAATATCCAACTGAGAAGCTTGTCCAATACTCAATGAAGCTATAAGAAGAAAGGGTGGAAGTTGTTGATAGAATCACTCAACATCAGGAGCAAGTGAAGAATATTTTTAATGAGAAGGCTCATCAATGAGACTTCGAGATCAAAGATGAAGTCCTGTTATGGGACAAGAGACATGAGCCCAAGGGAATGCATGGAAAATTTGATTACTTTTGAATGGGATCGTTCAAGATCCACGAGTTCATAGGGGAGAATTCCTACATTCTCTTGCACTTGGATGGAAGCCTCTTCCCACTACCATACAATGGAAAATATTTGAAGCACTTCATTCCTTTGGGGATGCAGTGATTTTCCTTTATGTTTTTGTAATGTGTTTCCCCTTTCCGTAATGTTCATGTTATGTCATAATGTGTTTCCCCGTTCTGTAAAGTTTTGTCATGTTCTAGGTAATTAGGTAGTCTTGTTTTAGGTGATTTAGGGAAGTTCCAACTGCTAGGTGATTAGGAAATTATCCTAACTCTGATGCCCAATTAGTAAAACACTCTTCTATGCTTAAAAGTATAGATATTCTCAATTCTACTATGCTGAAAGTATCTGACATGGTCCCCAGATAGAGCCAATTGTAATGCCCAAAATTTAAAATTTTGCCTCATTAAGGTATTTTGGTAAAAATGGTCAAAGTCTTGTAAAATTATCGTCCAAAGTCAAATTTTCTAAAAAAACCCTATTTTTAGTAATTTCTAAAAAAACCCTTATTTTAGTAATTTCTAAAAATAGACATGACTTTGGGTTTTTTGGGTTTGCTTTCAAATGGATGGTGGTAAAATTTTCTAAAAATAGAATCTTTGCATGGAGAGCTCAAACTAATTTTGATTGGTTGAAAATATGTCCCGATTAAGCTAGTCTAATCAGAATTGTCAAAAGGTCAATATTTCCCTAATGGGTCTATTTCACTTTTTTAGAAGATAAATCAAGACCTCCAAAGTCATCAATGGAGGAAGGTCAACTGCCAGGTGTCAATTACAAGGTCTCAAATGTTGCAAAAATTGATCCATGGTGAAAGATGCACAAGAAACGGTGAACAGAGGAGGGAAATTTAAAAAATAGTGAAATTTGCAAAAATATTGTAAACACTGGAAAAGAAAGGCACCTTATTTCAAGGGAGGTGCTTAGTTTTCAATGCCTTAGCCAATTTTCAACTTTCAACAATGATCAATGCAGTCAACAACGATGGTCAACGCAATCAACGAAGGTGGTGAACGAAAAACAATGAAGATTGAAAATCTCAATAAATAAACTAAGTTTGGGATGTCTAGGTGCCTTTTTTCAAGGGAGGTGCCTGGCATTTCATGCCTTAGAAAAAATTTCTCGATTTTTGAAAAACATGCAATTTGACCCATCAGCCCAATTCAAATCTAGTCAAAAGCAATTTTAGGGTTGGGGAAAGTTGGAAATCATCTTAGATATGTTCAAGCTCTTCAACGAATCTGTCATCCAGTTCAGAGAACCTATCAAACGACAAGAAAAGATCAAACACAGGTATTTCACACAAAATAGAGAAAATCAAAGAAAAGTTGAAAAACATGAAAAATATTTTATCTCTGGCAAAACCATGTGCCTTATTTCAAGGAGGGCGCCTTTTTTTCTCATGCCTTAAAATATTTTTTGATTGTTCAAAAATTGTCAAAATGTCTTTGTCAGCTTGGTTCTGGATCTTGGAGCATCGTTTGAGGTTGGCACAGGTTATGATTCAACTCAGATTTGATCAGGCAATTCAAATTGACTGGCCTTCAATCTCAGTTATTCTTAGGTTGACAGAAAGTGATGCCCGAATAGGGGGTACCGGATTCCACAGACATGCAAAATAAAAAAGTTGAAAATCTCGAAAAAGTTTCTAAGTCTGGAAGAGTTGGGCGCATGTTTTCAAGGAAGGCACCTTTACTACCATCACTTAGAATATTTTTTGCCTCATCTGTGTTTTCTTCGATTCAACCTTCATTAACAGTTTATGGGGCATCCAATCATGATTAGATGTCGTCAAATGCTGAAACGAAGTTGGGGATCACTTCAACAATGGTCAAAGATGAGATTGCCATGGTCAAAAAGAGATTATCAGTTGATAGCACCAATTTGACGGATCCTCAAAATCAAAAGAAGACTTCAATGGAGGTAGAGGCAAACAAGAAAATTGAAATTGTAAAAAATAATCTAACTCTAGAGAAGTTGGGCACCTTATTTCAAGGAAGGCACCCAATTCATCTCCACCTAGAATTATTTTTGTAAAACGTCCTCATGTGCATGCTTTTTTCCTCCCTGTTTTTTAGGAATTCTATGGGTTGATGTAAACGAAGTCAGATATTTTTGCATGCAAACTCCAAAATAATAGGCTTTTGCATGAAAACACTTTTTATCTCCAAACCGTATTTAAGAAAGCTTTGAGCATTCATTCTTCATAATTTGCAGGTTAGCTTTCAAAGGAAGAAACATAATTTTTTCTTCTTATCAAGATTTGGAGGCTCAAACGAAGTAATTTTTCAATGTTGGATGCAAGAAGTTGGGTACACAAAAAGCTTAAAAAGTGGAAATGTTTTTACTGTTTTTCAGAATTTGTCACACTTGGACTGAAAAATTGAGGCACTTCCACAATGAATCTTAAAAAAATTCAGTAATATGAAATTTAGCATTTTGAATCTAGTTTCCAAATATGTAAATTATTAAAATACCCAGTTTATAGAAATTACATTTTGATAAGGATCTATAAAAACCACTTTTTAAAAGTCCCTGTTTTTTTACCATACCAAGCAGGTGTACGGACAACACTTTTTGACCCAAATAAAATTATTTTGCTAATTCCTTTTAGGAAAAGAGAGCTAACAACATGAAGTTTGGTCTGGATTTTTTTTTATAATTTTTGGTTGAATATATTTTTTTTTATTAAATTTTTATTGGCCTTAATTGATGTTTTTTCAAATCAACGTGTACGGACAACATAATTGGACCTAAACAAAACATTTTTTGACTCTTTTTTTTTTCATTGTGTAGAGAATTGTCTGAAGTTTGGTCCCATATAATTTTTTTTACAAGAAAATCAACCAATAAAAAGTTATTAAAAAACCAAAAAAACCTGATATTTCAAGTTTAAGGACTAGTTTGCTTAGAAATTAATTAAAAAATAGCAAATGTAATCCAATTTTAACAAAAATTATATATTTAGAAAGTAGACATTGTGTTCTCTAATGGGTTTTAATTTTATAGACTCATTCAGAAAAAAAGTCCATCATCTATGTTGTCAAAGTTGGACATTCTTCTTCAATTTGCCTTAGTTTTTTAGTTGCAGGTCAAAGGCTAAGGCTCGGATTGCCAAGCCTTTTCCGAGCCTAAAACCGAGGCAGCATGTGGGTTGGGAATTTTGAATTTAAAAAGCAATACGCTTTTTATAAAATGTGTATGTGTTACAAAACGCATATGCTCTCATTTGATTATTTTAAAAAAATACTTTTAGAAACGGTATCGCTTTGAGTTCAAATGCGATCGCCAGCGCGCTTCTAAAAGTTTTTTTTAAATAATTAATTTTGTTATAAAATGTGTATGTATATATATAACGCCACGCTATAATGCGCGACACGCTTGATAATGCATACACGCTTTTAAGGATCAAGTACGATCCCAACGTGATAATGAAGTTTTTTTAATACGCTGCACGCATTTTCTCGCGAGATTTTTTGTCAAACTTCTCCTCTCTTGTAAAACTTCTTGCTTTTACCTTGTTCTTCGTGGATTCGAGATTAGGAAGCATAGAGGCACGCTTTTGCATGGTCTATTTTTCTAAGGCATCACGTTTCAGGAATAGGTGGTCAAAATTTTCAAGTTTCATTGATCTGGGTCTACTTGTTTTTCACTCCTCTTGAAGATTGGAAAGTTTTAAAAATTTGCATGTCAATCCCTATTTTTTAGGAAATCATGTATGTTCCAGAAATCCTCAGATTTTTCAAAATCTAACAATCTGGATCTCTTCAAACCAAAATTGTCTACAAAACCCGAACCTCAGTTTTTCGGCCCTACTTGTTAGGAAATCTTGCATGATCTTGTTTTTTGGGAAAAACACAACTTTTTCAGAATTTGACAATTTGGGTCTCTTCAGAATAAGATTGTCTACAAAACCAAGACCTCGACTTTTTTCCAAAAAAAATCCTTTTTCTAAAGAAAAATCAGCAATCTATTATTAGCTCTTGTGTAGAACTTTTCCAAACATAAGCGTGTTTATAGTCAAACTTCAAGTTTTCAGACATGTAATACTCTCCAACAAAAATCAGAACCAAATAAATGTTGCTCCGCAATTTCTTCAGAACCTTTGAAACTGACTTGCATCATGTATTTCCTATTGTTGATTTGTATGCTTTGGAAGGCACGGGAAACGTTGCAGTCAAGAATCTTGATCATTTTAGGTTGCTTGCAGCAACTTCTATCCCTATCTCAATGCAAAGCCTCGAATTTGTAATTGATTGTGTCAAACATTACAATCCAACTTCACGAGAAATTATATCAATAGATGGGCATATTATTTGCAACCTCAAGTCGGAAGATATTGAGAAATGTTTTGCAATACCACCATGCACGAAAAACTTCATCATATCTATTGAAGAATGTAAAAGCGTGGGGTATGCTCGAAAGAACAAATGCCAAAAAAGAATGGCTCAGATGTGGCTAAAAGAAAAGAAAAATACTTTGCCAAGGAATGTTGGGCGCTGTGAGTTCAAAGAAGAATTTGCAATCATGATTACTTTGCTCAACCAAGTCACAGGTCAAGCAAAGGCCAATAAATTTCAGCCTTGGATATTTTACATCATTTCTCAGATTGTTGACAAAACAAAACATTATGACTGGCCAACATTGATTAGTGCTAGTCTCCAACATCAGATGAAAGATTTCTTCAAGGCCCATGAATTCCACATGATATCCTACCTCGTATATCTAATGGCCTTTCAAGGAAATTTTAGAGGTTTGAATGTTGCTGGAACTCTAGGTGTTCAGCATGTGTATGATCATTACCCACAGTTAGAGTTTTCAGAATTTGAGCGGCGTTACAAGCGACTGAATGATCTATTTCTAATGCATACGGTGTGAGATATTGATAGTGAGTTGCATATATCGATTTCAACAGATGCTAGATTGGCAATGGCGGAGTGGGCTGATTGGTTTATCCAATTTCCCACATTCTTGTACATAAGAGTATATGGCTTCTCAAGTGATTTACTCATGCTACTTAGATATCCAACGGATGAGGCTGTGTTCATGGAATTTCTAAGGAAAGTACATGAAGTGCACACATTTTTGCATAACAAACGCAATCCTGCATTGAGTTTCCCATTTGAGATGAGCATATATAGATGTAGATCAACAGTTGATGCTAAGTTAATGATGCTCATTTTAGCCCCTGCATCAGCCTTTTTCCCTTCTCAAGATGTTCCAACACCCATTTTCAGCAACTACCCTTGTGTGTCAGCTTTCATCGACCATGGGGCTTTTCTCGTTCTTTTTGCTTTGTAGCGTGACATGTTCGGACACTAGCGCGTCGTACGGACGTCTGTGCATCGCGCTAACATCCTATGATGTTTCAATGCTCAAACAGTTGTCTCCGAGCATGCTTGCCACTTCTCTTCACCTTTTGTCGATGGTAACAGCCCGAGACGCCTTGTAATGGCTAAAGAAACTCATTTTCTCTCATTAAAAGCTATCCTTCCAGTTTATTTTGCTCTCTAACTTCCTCTAGCTCCATTCTTCCAACTTCTAGCTCCATTCTTCCAACTTCTAGCTTCATTCATAACTTCTCTTCTTCTCCCATCTTGTTCTTGCTTATACAACTCCATTGCTTGCTACAACAACACTCCCAAAAGCCCTCACAACTCCTTTTGCAACACTCTTGGCTCTTGTAGCCCCCTCTTCCCTATCTCATGCTTGTGAGCATCTTGGGATTTTTTACATCCTCTTTTATTGCATCCTTTACTTCGTGATACAGGTTCTCCTCGAGCGGGGATTGATTTTATCACCTCTTTTGTGATACGAGTTCTCCTTGAGCTAGGTTTTCTTTTATCACTCATACTTGGTGGTGCAGATTCTACTCCTGAGCAGGTTTTGCTTTCACCACACGCTTTGTTCATTTCTTTCTCTATCTTTTTTGCTATCTGTGGAGGTGGGAACACCAAAACAGGGGTTTCACTAAGGTAAACCCCTATACAACCCCAACACTTTCTCCAGATATCTTACAAACGTAGGTTTTGAAGACATTCACTTGTTGAAGGATTCATCACTCGCATGGTTGTAAGCATTTCCTTTCTTTTTCTTATCTTTATCAATTCTACTTCATTTTATTGTAGTTTTATTGCATTTTGTAATTTCTTAGTAATCTGATTGTTAGCAGTCATTTGGCCATTTTCTGTGATAATCTCGCTTACTAATCCGTACGAGACACTAGTGTGCCTCGTTGTCATCCATATTTTGAGTTGTCATCCTTTGGTCGAGAGCTTGTTAGTTTGTCCAGAAAATCTTTGTGACCTGCTCTTTCAGATTCTAGAACTCTTGTTGTTGTTCCTAAGGTAGTTTAGGGAAGTTCCCCCCATGAGGCTATCTGAATAAAGAGAACTCGTGAGTAGGTAATCCCCCTTCTCTACATTTTGCTGAACTCGACGTGAAGAGAAAACTTCTGAAAAAATTAGAAATTTATCTACCCCTACTTGGTGGGGTCATAACTTTTGACTCGGTGTTCAGAATTCAAAACTATTTGCACCATTGGAAAGGTCTCCTAGAGAATTAGTTTAGTCACTAGAATACCAGTGCCTTCAGCAATCAAATTTTAGGGACGGATGCAAGTTCCGACCTCAAATTTCGCTCTAAAGACCTCTGAAAATGTGAATTACTAGAACATAGAAAACACCAAAAAAATTATAAAATCTAGATTTTCGATTTTTCTTAGTTCTTTCACCCCAAAATGAATTTAATATCTTCTTTTATTTGTTCGGTGTCTAATTATTTCCAAAATGTTAATGATGTTCCATTTCATGCATGTGATGGTGACTTGGCTTTGCTTATGTCACTTGATATCTTTGATCCTTCTCATGAAAGTCCTCTTGTTTCAGAGGATATTTTGTTGCAAGAAGATGAAATCATTGATACCTTTCTTAATGTTACTCTACCTTCTCTTCATTTTAATGCAGTCTCTTCTAGAGATGATGCATTAGTGAATGATGAATCTCCTTCCACATCTAATCCTCCTTGGATTGATGTTGAGAATGTTTCTTCAAATAATTACTCCACTAGTTGTGATGAGTCTATAAATGTAATCTACGTCTTTGTTGCCCCTCAAAGGCCTAAGAGACTGATCATTTACATGACTCCAACTAGTCCTTCTCCTAAAAGGATTTGTTCTATTGATGGTGCTTCATTTGATGATGATTCTCCTAATCTTTCCAAGGCTCCCTCTTGTAGAGCAATAGCCCATACTTATGAGAATAGTATGAATAAACAACCAAGCATTCCTCAAGCACCTAAACCTACAACTAAAGCACCTAGTGATTACAATCTTGTCGAACAACTCCAAGTTACTCCATTTAAGATCTCACTATGGGATTTGCTTTAGTCTGCTTCAGTTTATCAAGGTATGCTTCAGGAAGCTTTCCAAAAGATCCTCTTTCCTTCTTCTGCTAGGCTGACGGATGCTAATGCATTGATGGCATATATTTGTGCAAATTTTCCGAATATTACATTCTATCTGCAAAAGCTCTCGCCTCTAAAAGTACAGAAGCAAGCAGACACTCTAATGATTATAGTTAATATCAATAAAATTGGCATTAGACGTAATCTTGTTGATGTAGGTTTAGGACTCAATGTGTGTAGTATTGATTTATTGCCTAAGATTAATATTGATTCATCTTCTCTTAATGCTTCTTTTGTTGTCATTTGTGGGTTCGATAATGTTGGTCAACAAGCCTTAGGCATGATTGTCTTTCCTTTGAGGTTGGGGCCCATTACCGTGCCTACCCTTGTATATGTTATGCCAGAAAAGTTACCTTATAACCTTCTTCTTGGTAGACTATGGATTCATGCTATGGGTGTAGTCCTGTCTACTTTGCATAGATCCCTTAAGTTCATTTGTAACAATAAAGTAGTCACAGTCAACGCTGACCCCGATGCTATGCACTTATGTGAAATGGCAGATGTTGGTCAAGCTTCGGTTGTGCCTACTCTTATTCCTTTAGTGTCTTCCAATGTGTCGATGTTTACTCTAGCAATACCCACTACAAAGGATACTCTTGAGATAAATGTCCCTAAAGAAGATCCTTTTGAAGAAAGAAATCTTAAGTCTTCTCCTTCTACCTCTTCTCAAGAGAGCGCATATCTTGGTGATGATTGGGGTTCTTTAGAATTTACAGATTCCTTCATTCAGGAATATAAAGTCGACCTAATCCACTTAGGTCTTCAAATAACATCATCTAGACCCGCTATCAAAGATGGTCATTCTTTTGTATCGCGGGATAAGGTGAATGCAAATTGTAGTGTTCTTAGTGTTGATCCTCCATCTGAGGAAAATGATTGCACTTCTATTGGAGAGGTTAGTGTTGGTAATCCTATCAGGAAAGATGATGGCGATCTCATAGAGGAGCATGATCCCCTTGGTTGGAATAATACTCTCCATGAAAATCCTCCATTATCTGCTACCTTTGTATCTTCTTGTGAGCAGTCAAGTCTTTCTCCACAAGAGAAAGGGCTGCTTCCTGCTCCTCATCCTTTATCTGAGAAAGAGTGTATCTTGTTGAGGCTTCTAAAAGCCTGCTTGATCACTCTTTCTTCTCCTACGTGCAAGAAATCTCATAAGTATGATAAAGAAAAACATTATTTCTATGCATACCATCAAGTGTTTGGCCATTCCACTAGTGAATGCAAGGCCTTGAAAGAGAAACTATAACTTGATTCAGGTGCCATCACTAATTTATTTGTTGATGCACCTGCCTCTTCTTCAAATGACAAGTGATATTGAGGTCTACCTCTATCCTGTGTGTTCTAAATATGTAGCATGGTTCTCCTCCCCTGTATGTTGGGGGCAATGACAACTTGTTCTAGAGATGTGTCCTCCTAAGGACCCCCTCTCTTCTCTCTATCTTTCAAATGAAGTGTCCCTTGAGTGGACCCATTTTTCTCTTAAAAGATTCCCAAGGAACCCTCTTTGAAAGTCTTTATCTCGAATGAATTCTATGGTGCCTAGCTTAGGGGCAGCCCAACTAGACCTATTTCATATCTTCACGTCTAGCTTAGGGGCAGCCTGACTAGACTTCACTTTTCAAATAGTGTCCCTTGAGTGGACTCCTCTTTTTCTGAAAGGTTCCTGAGGGACCCCTGTGAAAGCTTTCCAATCTATCGACAGTCTGTGTGACTATCCAGTTACTTGCCTATGTGGTCACTTTCACTTTGCAGGTGCACCTGTGAAGCCACTTTTTGATTCTATGGAGTCTTCCTTCCTTGGGTTTCCTCCATGTGAAATATCTTGGGGGATACCTCCCTACAAGTTTGCGGGCCTGTAGAGCATTTCTTTTGAGCTTCCTCCATGTGAGAAGATCTTGTGGGTGGCTTCCCTATAGGCCTGTGGGTCAGTAGGGTGCTTTCTTTGGGTTTCCTTCATGTGAGAGATCTTGGAGGATGCCTTCCCTACAGGTCTGTGGCTCTGTAGGGCGCTTTCTTGCGGTTTCCTTCATGTGAGAGATCTTGGAGGAAACCTTCCTTGCAGATCTGCAGGTCTATAAGATGTTTTTTTGGGTTTCCTCCATGTGAGAGATCTTGGGGGATACCTCCCTACAGGTCTGCGGATCCGTAGGGCACTTTCCTAGGTTTCCTTCATGCAAGAGATCTTGAAGAACACCTTCCCTGCAAGTCTACAGGTCTGTAGGGCACTTTCTCAACTTCCTCCAGGTGAGAGATCTTGGGGGACGCTTCCTTATAGGTCTATGGGTCTGTAAAGCACTTTTCTAGGTGTCCTTCATGTGAGAGATCTTGGAGGACACCTTCCTTGCAAGTCTGTGGGCCTGTAAGGCGCTTACATTCTTAAATTCTATCTCTTCTCTTTTGTATATATCGGATCGAAGATCTACATCTTCTTCATCCTGAGTATATGCCCTTCCTCTCAACTTTATAATTCTTCTATGTGTTATTTCTTAATTTGGGTCGACACATAGTGCTAAGACAACCTTCTACGTTGAGGTCTCTTTACTTGGCTGACTCGAATCCTGTAGCTTTTTATGTTCTAACATTGTTGTCTAGTACAGGTTTTCCTTGTCTAATGCATTTGTTTTGCAAAACATCAGCCTAGGGGCATGCTTATGTGGTTCGAAGAGTCATCTACTTCCTCTATAGTATCCTTTTGGCATATGATGTTATTTGTGTTCAGTAGATTTCCTTTAGTGTGCATATTAATGTAGATTCATATGCTCACTAAAGTGGGGGCAAAATGTATAGTCGTAAAATTGCACCCCTTGCAATTTCACATACATTCTTGCATCCTCTTTAGTGTCCACTCCCTTAGCATCTTGTGTAGGATCATTTTAGCCCCCGCATCATCCTTTTCCCCTTCTCAAGATGCTCCAGCACTCCTTTTCAGAAGCTACCATTGTGTGTCAGCTTTTGTCAACCCTGGGACTTTTCTTGTTCTTATTGTTTTGTAGTGTGATGTGTCTAAACACTAGCACATCGCACGAACGTCTACACGTCGCGCTAACATCTTGTGACTTTTCAATGCTCAAACAGCTATCTCCGAGCATGCTTGCCACTTCTCTTCACCTTTTGTCGATGGTAACAACCCAAAACACCTTGTAATGACTGAAGAAGCTTCTTTTCTCTCATTAAAAGCTATCATTCTAGTTTATTTTGCTCTCTAACTTCCTCTATCTCCATTCTTCCAACTTCTAGCTTCATTCCTAACTTCTCCTCTTCTTCTCCCATCTTGTTCTTGCTTGCACAACTCCATTGCTTACTACAACAACATTTTCCAAAGCTCTCACAACTCTTTTTGCAACACTCTTGGCTCTTGCAGCTCCATCTCCCCTATCTCATGCTTGCAAGCATCTTGGAATTTTTCACATCCTCTTTCTATTGCATCCTTTACTTTGTGATATGGGTTCTCCTCCTCGAGCGAGGATCGCTTTTATCACCTCTTTGTGATACGAGTTCTCCTCGAGCGAGGTTTGCTTTTATCACTCATGCTTGGTGGTGCGGGTTCTACTCCTAAGCAGGTTTTGCTTTCACCACACACTTTGTTCATTTCTCTCTTTCTCTATCTTCTTGGTTGTCCGTGGAGGTCGGAACACCAAAACGGGGGTTTGACTGAGGCAAACCCCTATATAGCCCCAACACTTTCTCTAGATATCTTATAGACACAGGTTTTGAAGACATTCACTTGTTGGAGGATTCATCACCCGCATGGTTGTAAGCATTTCCTTTCTTCTTATCTTTATCAGTTCTACTTCATTTTATTTTAGTTCTATTGAATTGTGTTGCTTTATCATCTAGGACACCAGTGTGTTGTGTTGTCGTTCGTATTCTGCAATGTCGTCCTTTGGCCAAGAGCTTGTTAGTTTGTCCGAAAAAATATGTGTCCTACTCTTTCAAATTCTAGAACTCTCGTCGCTGTTCCTGAGGTAGTTTAGGGCAGTTCGCCCCGTGAGGCTCTCTGAATGAAGAGAACTCATGAGTAGCGAATCCCCCTTCTCTACAGAAATGTCCAGGTTTGGTCTCAAGCTTTTCAAGGAGAGATGTTCATACAATCCTCGTAGTGTCTTTGTAGCTCATCTTGGTCAAAATCATGCACATGTACCTACAGTTGAAGATTTTTGGGTTAATTGTCCAGATGAGTTTGAAGTGCCCAAGTGCAACTAATGCAGACTTACTCTTTGGCAGATGGTAGATTTCTTCTCAGAAGATGTGGAGGGTTTGTTAGATGATGATGGGGAAGTTTTACTTCCCATGTATGCTCGAGATCAAGTGGAGCAATGACCACTTTCAGAAGTTGATTGGTTAGCCAAAGAGAGCACCTCAATTGAGGAAAGGACAAGTCGAGTTATCAAGAACAGTAGGATCTTCCTAAATAGTAACAAGACATGGAAGGTAGCTATTCCAGTTGACAAGCCACCAATAGTTCAGTCATCTCTACCTTCTTTTGGACCAAAGCCCAGAATGAAAGCAATGAGCGTTCCTCCAGAAGGTACAAGAAACAACAAAATGTTAGGGAATTTGAAGGAAAAGATGAAGTTTCCCATTGGAAATTAGTAGGAACAACCAATAGATGCATAAGAATTTCCAATTGAGTTAACACTACAAGTTGAAGCAGAGCCTTCATCTCCTATTCTTTCATCGTTGCCAAAGCCTTCTCCTATTCATATAGATTCAGAAGGCAATTCACCAATTCACGTCTCAACACCTATTGGTCCATTAGGAGTTGTTGAAGCTACAACTGATCCTCCGTGAGAAGTTAGTAGAGACTGCTCTTCTTGGCTTGAGAACCTGCTAGGTAGGAAGACGAGGAAGCCTTCTTATTAGTTGAAATTTGCAGAACTTGATAGCGTCTACCAAGACACAACAAAGAAGAAACTTAAGAAGTAAGTTCATATGGAGAAGAATTTTGAAGGCGAGATTGCCCTTGAGTTTGCCACACCTCCAAAGGACAAGAATATTGATGAGGTTGAAATTGATGACTTCAAAGATGTCAAGGCCAATCTTGGAAGAATAACCCAACATACTGATGTGAATCTCTTTGAGGTTGCAACAGATAACTTGAAGGAATGAATGCTCAAGGATAGAGAAGATAAGGTAGTCCTTAAGGTTGAGATTCGACAGCTGCGACAATATGTTTGCAATCGCCTTCATGATACTCCACAGGCTACTTTGTTGCTTCCACAAATTCTTGAGTCACCTACATATCAATATCAGCTGAGTCAATTAGTCATCTACAGAACATATGAGAGATTGGATTGAAGAATTCATCACCAGGAGCAGATTTATACTTGCAAAGATGTACCAATTGAGGTATAACACCCATGATCTTTGCTCAGGGATTCGAGAGTGAGCAGAATATAGCGGAAAGGAAACCAAGAGATGAGATTGGCATTTTTGACTTGAGGACGACTTATGATTCAGTCATTATAGAAGAACACAAGAAGAATCTTTTTGCTTGGAGAGAACAACACTTCTTCAAAGTAAAAACCTATGAAGGAATAGTTGTAAAATTAGTTGGATATAGACAGAAGGTTGCTAATACTCTCAAGTTCGTAAGCTCATTTGTGTCACAAATCCCTTGTCAGTATCGACTTGAAGATGGCACTTACATTGGTCTCGGTGAAGTACAGATAAGAGTTTCAGAACCTTGCCCATGGCAGTTTTCATGGTGATCTTGTTGCTTGCAAGATGAATCAAGTTGTCGCAGTGTCAACAAGATTTGATGACGCAACTGAAAAGAGGAAAGAATTGCTAAGTTTGACCGTAGATGGTGATATGCTAGAAAAATAGTACATCATTTTGGATAATATTAGTGTTCCTGATGAAGAGGCAGTTAACAACTTTTTGGAGGATATGATTTCCCAAGCTATCAAGGAGTGAACTGCCAGTTGAAGCATGCAAAGATTTCCAGGAATAGAACTCAAGTAAAGGCAACAATTAACTTGATGCCTTTTTCGAGTTGAACTAGTTCTCATTCATGCTTATCTATTCTTTGGAAATATCAAATGTATAGTTGGAGCTTTTTCAGTTAACTAATGTTGGCAATTAGTTATCTGTTAAGTTATCTTTTGTTTAATTTTACAAAATAAAGCTTGCATTTTGGCAAGACTAATTGTTAAAAATAAGGATATTTTAGGGTTCCCTACTTCTTGTTTGTGTATAAATAAGGGCGGCCTTGCCCATTTATTTGTAACCGTTGTTGTGGTAACAAATTGTTGAGCCTATTTTTCCTACAAATTTTTTATTCAATGTCTATTCACTTTTGTTTCAAGTGTAATCTAGTTTGACCGCATATTGTAAGCCTTCCTTGCTATAATCTGTTGTCCCAAAAGTGTATTTGCTAATATAAAATTGAGGAAGGAAATCTCATGCCTATCTTTCTCTAATCTATTGTCTTAGTATATTTTAGTGTTTTGTCTTATGTTTTTCTTTCATAATCTTTACTTCAGCTTACATCTAATAAGTACAATGAGTCTTTGGGCGTGTTCTGGAAGTAAGTTTATTTAAGTTTGTGTCAAATCAGTCATTCCTTGTTTACTTCTAATTCTCAAGCTCTGAATTTACTTGAGTTATTAGAAGTGTTCTTAGAATAGGCTTAGTTGTAGTTTGAAGTTATGAAACCAGAGAAAACCTTAGTTGCAACGCAGAGTGTTTTATAACCTTGCACTCTTAGCTAAGAAATAAAAAGATTGGAAGTAGTTTAGTATTTCTTTTTAAGCATAATCATTGAAAAGGGAGTTCCCCCTCCTAATTTGAAGAGCAATCTAACTGTGCATAGCTTTCCGTTCCTAATCTGCATTCCAGAGGTGCAAATTGAAATGCCAACAATACATACTTATGGACATCCCATATGATACTCGTAATAAAGATTGTCACATCATTATAGCTATGTTATATGCAATTGACTTATTACTAAATTAATTATTAGAAAATGAATCTAGATCTATTATAGCCTTGACTATATTTTAAGACTAATTACAAATATCTCAAAAAAGTTCACACTTAAGAAAGGTAATAAGATCAAAACTAATTGTTATTTAGGCTAGTATTTAATTAAACCCTAAATTTATCATATAAAAGACTAATCTTACATTCTAATAAGTTTGATTTATATAGCCATATCAAGACTAGATGTATCTTATACAATAGATATTACATGTGGATTTTTGTAGAATACTATATGATCATTGAAAATGACAAATGCACTTTATAAGCATGTTAAAAATATAAAATTAATTATGGTCTTTATTATTCTTGGGCCAAGATTGAAATTTATTCAATTATTGTGTTATTGACTATACAAATAATCTTACTTATAGGAAAACCACCTTAAGATACGTCTTCAAAATATGGTGCAAGTGTTATTACATGGATGGAGTGATACCTAAACCTACCTTCTATCACTTTTTAATCTATAAAAGTTGAATACAAAAGTAGCTGTAAAACAATCAATGTGGATTAGGAAATTATTAGAAGAGTTTCAATCGAGTCCTAGTAAAAGTCACTCTTTGTTATATGATCACTAGAGCTTTTTTCTCTTGTCAAAAGCAACTATTCAAAATATCCATAAATAAAGCACATTGTAGTTCATAATCACTTCATTCAAGAGAAAGTTTTCCCTCATGAAATTATTCTTCAATTTTGTTAGACCAATTATTAGAGGGAAAATATATTGTGATCAAGAACTAGGTTGGAATCCTAGCAATCACAAAAGAAATCACCTATGCAACCCTATTACAAAGTTTAGCCTAACAGATTTTTCAATGATTGAAGTTTTCATAACAATGACACCTCCTAGTGATTAACTCTACATGTAAGACCTAAGGGCACTTGTAAGACCTATGAGCATTGGATAAGACCTAAAGGCATGTGTAAGACCTATGAGAACTTCTAAAACCTGTGGAAATTAGATACATGCATGCATTTTGCATTCCTTATATGTAAGACCTACAAGCATTTTTGCATTCTTTATATGTAAGTTGTCCTAACACTATGCATATCTTCCTCTATATTACTTCATCCATCTGTAAAATTACTTTCTATAACTACAATCATTGAATAGTGAAGCTATGATATTATTATAGTAACAAGAACTTGGGAGGCTGGTTTGAAAAGGCTTGAACTCCAATGAAAATTTTATAAAACCTCATTAAGACATCATTCCCATGAAAATAGGATCTAAATTGTGAAAAAAGGTTTATCATGTTGTCTAGAATGCACGATCTTCATCTTGCTCTACATTATTGAGGAGCTTCATTTTTATTTTTTTAAGAAATTGACAAATATGAACTCCCTATAAACATCATTGGGGAGTGTTAAGAGTATAATGCTAGTTTGGAGAATACATTTAAAATAAATAATACCTCAATAACATTTATTTGACTCTAACTCATAAGATTTTATCCTTATAAATTAAAATAAAAGGTAATTATAAACTTAATACTTATTGAACCAATTATACTACAAAACATTTATGTAACTTTAATGCTTGATTAATAAATTATGTAACTGATTTTCCACTTAAAAATGATAATTTGAACTTCGTTTAACCATAATGAGCCTTCCAACTTACCTAATTCAATTTTACAATTGTTAGGCTTTTGCTCAATATATAACTAATATCAATGCCATGCTATTTGTAATTTCGAACAAACTGTAATGGGTGATTGTGAAAGAAATTGGAAGTTACGATGTTTTCTAAACACTGAAAATTATGATTTTACTTTCTGGATAAAACCTATTACAAGTCCGTCTAAATTTTTTCTCTTTATTTTTTATTGATTTTGACTTGAAGTTAAGTCATATCGCTTCCAATTTGCTTATCCTTGGCGACTTCTCTGGGTGACACCTCTGCACTACCTCTGTCCAAACATGTGAATTGCCATTTCAATTTTGTCTGTCCTACCAACTCTGGTGAAACATGTGAACACACTGAATACCCTTCTAAGAACATACAGCCAAAAGAAATCCTTGTGTTGTGAACTTAAATTTTGTTATTAGATTTACAAAGTATTAATACAATTCATAATGCTTTGCTTTGTGGATAGCTCTAATTATCTCCAAAAAAAAAAAAAAAAATCATCTTTAATCAAATTTTTTGTGTTGTGTTACATAGACTCTACCTCATTGGTTGCCTTTCCTTTCTACCTAAAGAATTGGTTGTTTTAGCTTTTGCTATATTTTCATAGCATAAGTCAGTAGTTTGTTGGGTGTATGTGTATGTGAACCTCTATTATGAGATTCATCTTGTTTCCATGTTTTCCCCGAGTTTAGATGTTTCACTCCCAGCAGTCCAAATCCTTTCATATCATTACTGATGTGTCAATTCTTTGACAGAACCTTTTACTAGTAAATGTACCCTGGTGATAAGTTATCAGCAAAATGAGAATCTACAAAAGAGAGATAGTATATCTGCAAAATAACATGAAAGAATATAACATCCTTACATTTATAAATAATAGAAATTGATGGTGCTCCATGTACTAAACCTAAGTGAAATGTGCAAGGGATGCTCAAAATATGGGGTTTTCGCTAATAGATGCATGCTTTAACCCATAAAACTATTTCTTAGTGACAGACTTCAATTTTATTGTAACCCCATTTTACATTCTCCATTATGAAATATGTAAATATACGGTGAGACGGATCACACAATGTTTGTATGTAATATAAATATTTTAGCAGAAAAGAATTTTCACTCTGCAAGATATTATGCTCCATAAAAATTCATGTAAAAATATACATTCAAAAGTGAAAATTCATCTCTGTTTGTAGATCAATTTCCAAGGCTTATAGAAACTAAGGTCATCTGCTATAACTTAAATTCTAGTACTATCGAACATAATGTAACTCGATACTAAGCTCATCAAGAAACCTCGAAGTTACAAACATGCATAAATTTGGCTGTCCTTTCGTATGTCCAAATAATGGCCAATTAGACTTTACAAAGAAGAATTGCATTGGTACATTTTTCAAAGATGAATTGCACTTAGACTTGAGAAATGTATTAACTACAATCAGTTACACGAAATCAAAAGCCTACTTTAAAGTAGGAAAGAATCAATGAAGAATAAATAAATTGAAACTTCTAATATACAGATTATACAGATAATTAGATTGTGTTAAATAGGTCTTTCATCTCTGCAAATGTTGGACTCAATGTTTCATTCGGATAACACTTTGCAATCATCCCTTCAAAACTTTCATACTTGTCAAGAAAATCTGCCTGTTATAATAAATCAAACAGATAACATGAGGAACCTAAAATTTCAGGCAGGCCAAATACTAAGTAGCCAAATACTAAGTAGTAAGAACTACTAAGTATGATATAGCCCAGAAATTTTAACACGGGATATTTGCTCAACTTGAGATACTTAGAAGACAAATACCATCTCAACATTTAACCAGGATGCAAATTGTTAATGTGCGATAGATTATTTGATAAAAACATGAAATATACTAATAACTAAAGTTACCAGTGTAAAGGAAAAGAATTTATATATCAGCCTTCTTCAATTACACCTGTTCTTGAAAACACAAACACCAAGATTTTATATGAGTGAGATTCCATTGTGTACCTTGCATTTGTCCCACAATGAAGGAAGCAGCTCCTCTGAGGTCAAATTCTTTTGCATCCTTTTATACATTGCTTGAAGAGACTTTTCCACCTTAAGTAGCACCCAAATCAAATAGTTCAAGAAAAAGCAAATCGAATATTGAGAACTCGTTGAAACATCTTGAAGGCCAAAAGTTTGGAAACATCAACCAAGACGTGAAGAACAATTATCCATTAAATGTAATGTTTATAATTTATACTACACCAATACATCCAACATGTAGAAAAATAAGACTTACCCCAGAAAGGCTAGATTTTAAAGTTTTTCGGAGATCCATTTTGGACAATCCAAGTTGAAATGGTACCTGGGAAAGCATAAAAGATTGCACCAAATATATTATTTTTTTTCCTTAAAAGTCTAGCACAGAAAGCAGACTTCTTTAAACATTGCTTGATCAGAAAGCATTGTTACCCAAACAATGGAATTATAGTACAATGCCAAAACAGTGCAAAAATTCAACAAACAACCAAATAAATAAAAAATTGAAAAAAAACATTTTCACTAGAAAACCTACAATTTCACATGTAAATATTGTCCTCAAGTACAAGCATATGCAATGTTCTTGTATATGATGTTATGTAGAGAGAATTTTGTTTGTATCTAAATCATATGATGTGGACAACTCAAATGCAAGGATGAATTAAATTCGCATTTCTTATAATTAGCCAATAATAATCAAATACTTGTGCATGCTTAGATATTAATAAATAAAAAGTAGTTAATTTACAGCCATGCTCGATGTATGAAACTGAGCTCTCAGTCATGTCTGAAATTGTGCGGGCAATCTGCCCCTGCACAGCATATACATAGACCCAGTTTTCTGTGGCACGTCACTTGTAATGTATAATATGATATTGTATCACTGTCAGATTTCATAGAAATTTCTACCATTCATCTGGCATCATTGTCATTCAAGAATGATTATGATGCTTCCCAATATAAGTTGTTGAAGATGGGTGTCAAATTATTATGGTGCAATACATTTTATAAAAGATGTTATACTCTAATTCTCAAACTTGAGATCAATGTTTTCTCATAAAAAATGAATGATACTAAAGATAGAAACATCAAGAAAAACAAGTGTCACCCACGCTGTGTTCAATTCTCAGTTTTTGGCCAGGGGAACCTAATTAGACACCCTAATACCTTACCCCAGATAAATGTTTCCAAGAAAGCTTTATAGAGAATTTTTCTTAAAGCCAGTATAATACCAAAACTATGATCAAGTATAAAAATGATAAAGAATGATAATTGATCGGGTATTTTACTTCAACACTTGTTTAGATATCTGTCATATGAGGATGATTATTGCTTTTGAAATCAACCTAGAGGTGCACAGATGCAGGAGTACAAAAGATACAGGTGTAAACCCACAAAACTTGGGTATTTGATATGGAGGTCCAACTGTCTAAAACTATAATAAATTAGATATATGCATTAAAAAACAGAAACTTAGCAATCATAATTAACATTGAGATCCAATCATTGCCCGGTCAGTCTGTCAATCAATAAGTAAATCAAACCCAGAAATTGCCCCTTCAAATTAAAGCTTACGCAGACAAACGAGGAATCCTTGAGAGACAAAATCAACGAGTGGTGGAACACAAGGATCAATAGTTCTAACATGTTTATGATTGCCGCGAAAAATTGAAGTTCACCAAAAATAAGTTTGGGAACCTTAGGAATGGAATGAAAGAGATTCTAGAGGAACTAGAGTTTGTAGTGAAGGAGATTCAGAAGTAGGGATTAAACCAGAATTTGAAGGACAAAGAGAACAGGTTCATTGAAAACATTAATACACTGTTGGAAAAGGAGATTCATTGACCTGCAAAAGGAGATACATTGAAAGAAAAACTCAAGATCAAAATAATTAAACGAAGGTGATAGAGACATTGCATTCTTCCACAAATCAACCATTGTTCAAAGAAAGTTCAGCAAAATCACTAAAGTGGTAACTGCATATGGTAATGAAATCATAGACCTGGCAGATATAAGAGAAGCAATATTTTGCAGCCCTATGAAACATTCAAAGACGATCCCTTTCGTGCATACATTGTCATGTTCATCCATCAAATTGTTGCAAACTAAAGCTGACTCATAATTGCACCCTTATGGTTTGTCACATTTCAAGCAAGGTTTGTTGTTTCATTAGGATTTAATGTGCAGTTTGGCATTGGCTGGTGTGAAGAAGATTGGAAAAGTCATATTCAAGTCTTGATGCTTGTCTAAATGTAGGTTAGTTCAAGGGAAGTTGTGATACAAAAGGTATTCTTGTCCAAGTCAGAAATCAATCCAAGTGAACGAAAAGTGACAAAGTACTGTTTATCTGGGCTGAGTTAAAAGCATGCCTTGACAGTGTACTGGACAAGTCTCAAGTGGCAAAGACATATCAACTGCATGCCTTAGCAGTCAAAAGGCATGTTCTGATGACCACGCACAAAAAGGGTGGTACAAGCCTTCCATTGGCACCCTAATGTGGATTTGGTCAATTTGGGTGATAAAGTGAAGATGATGTGCACCTAACTTGTGACACTAGCCTTGAAATGACAGACACACTCAAAAGGGAGCACTTGAGTGTAATGAATGAAGGTTAGATGGCATGGGAAGCCAAAATAGGTCCCTAAGAGAAGTAGATTTTTTAAGTGGCAAACATAAGGGTAAGAGGCAGAGAAAAAACGCACCTGGGAGGCTATACTCCACCAAGTCTCCAAGATGGGAGAACGTGGGGATGGCGGGACGCGTTTCGGGGACAGATTTTTTTTCGGCCATTTTTGGGGACGGCAGGGGATGGCAAAGGTGACAGCTATATAAAAATATAGAAAATTTTAAAAATATAGGGAAGTTTCAAATATTCATATGATAACAGTATATGGCATTCATCATATTGACATATACATTATAGAATCCTTAAAACACAACAATAGAGTTCACATGATAGTTGAACAAATTAATAGTCAATTGCTTCCATAATTCATTGCCAACCTACAACAGATCAAGCATAGGAGTACAACTGGGTCATTTGTTGGATCTGAGCAGCATACACATACACCTGCAGACTTGGACCAATCCTGGTCAGAGATTTTGCTGCCTGTCATCAAACCCTAGGTGTGTGCAGTTGCTTTCAGTCCCCAAAAATCTACAGTGGCCAACAGAGTGCAATTTAGTGTAATATATAGGAAGCACTGTAAGCAAGCGCACCTCCCCTTGTGACAGATCATAAAGAGGGGTGATTAGGGCACAGACAACTAAGTGTTTCATGCCTCAAGCTACAGACTAGGTGGAAGAAACTACCAATCATTCAAGGGCAGATCACCATCACTAACCTAGACACATGTAACCTCCTATAAAGTATAATCTGTAATTGCTGAAGCTTATTGTCAGATCCAGGTCTCATTATTATCCCACAGAATTGAATGAACAGTACACTGAATATAATAACTAGCTGTGTTTCATACTGTAATTGAATTTCCTGTTTGGAGAATATTTATACAACTCTGAGTTGACTGATGTGTCACTATTGTTGAAAACTGATTGCAATTTATAGTGACACATAAGCAATTCAAAATAACCCACACCATGAGCAATCACATTTTTTTTAAGCTGTGTTTTTTTATTTAAAAAAATGGTAGGGGTGACATGGGGACAGTCAACCTTCCCCGGGGCAGTCGAGGAACATCTCAGACATCCCTGACGCGTCTCAGGGATGGCCAGCCATCCCCACCCCGTACTGCCGTCTTGAAAATGTCACCCCCCCACCCCAAAAAACAAAAAGATTTTTTGGGGACGGCTAGGAAATGTCCCTGCCCGTCCCCACATCCCCAAAACGTCCCCGATGCAGGGACATGGCAAAAAATGTCAGGAATGCATCCCCATGTACCACTGCTGGGAGGTAATGAACTATCATTGGGTAGCAAGGAGTGATAGGCATGCCTACAAAAGGAAGGTGACTTTTTACCAACATTAATAACAAAAGGAGGTGCTTGTCTGATGACTTAAATGGCAGAAGTGGCCAAAATAGGCACCTAAAAAGGAACAATGATAAACCTAAAATGACAGTAGTGAGCTAAATAGACATCTAATCATTGTAAGACAAGGGTTTAAATGACACAACAATATAAAAGGCATACCAAAGTGGTTGTGTCATAACTTTAAGTGATAGAAGTGGGGCTTCGATGTGCCTAGGTGTATGATGCTAGCCTTTGAGTGACAAACACGTGAAAAATTTGCCTGAACAATTTTAAATAACGAAGGTATCCTAAAGGCACGCCCAAGTGTGAGTTAAGTGACAGAGGCTTCAAGTTTGAACGTCTCAAGTGTGTTAAGACAAACTTAAGTGACATATGCTCCATAAAAGTGTCACTAAGTTTTTAAAACAATTTAATTATGTGGATTTTTTGGTATTTATTTAGGATGTTTGAGTTAGATAGATTTAAAATATGAATATCTAGAATAGAATAGAATTTATATTCCTGTGATCATTCAAATGTAAACTTATGTTCAATTGCAAGTTAGCAATAGATGTTAGTTTTAATAACATGTGGAATTAGAAATGATTTTGTTTGTTCATTAATGTTGATCATTTATTATTAATCATATTATGATGTGATTATGACTAATAGACTAACTACTTTGTGATGATGAGATGGGTGAATGAAAGTATTTTCCCACATCCAAAAGAGGAGGGAGGGTATCATACCATGCCATCAAGAAGCAGTTATCCGCACACGCACACACACACATACATTGGGTATAATTGTTATTAAAAGTGTCAATTGGATGTAATGAGTTTGTCTTTGTTGATTTTGTTTGTAAGTAGCTTAGCCAACATATTAGTGGTTAAAGGTCAAGAACTGTCTATGTCCCAATTGCAGATTAGATGTGTGATGGTATTGTTTCTTAGTTACCCTATTTTTTGGTTATCATTTGGGTAGATGAAATGTTAGGGAGGTTCATTCTTTAATTAGATTATTGTTTTTGTTATGAAAAAAATTAATACTTTAATTTTAATTAAGAAAGAATTTTCTTAAAATAGAAAATGATAATAATTAAATTCAAATGCATATTCTAAAATATTAAATGCAAGTAATGAATAGGCTTACCTGAAAAATTAATGCAACACCCTTTAGAACTACTATTACTCTCAATGTCAAGCAACAAGGCAAAACTACCTGAAAACAAAGTGGAGTTTTAACTGCACTCTAGTGGAGTAGAAGAGGTGGTAAGACATGTGTCGGGCTGACATTGTAATGTCCCCTTCCTAGGCAGTTTAGGTGTTTGAGGGATTAGCCTATCATTTTGACCCTTGTAGGCTGACAGATGTGATTAGAGGGTTGCTTTTGGCAATTATCCTGAGTTTTGGGACATTACTCCACCAGTTGATTCAGGTTTGGGCCTTTGCAGAGGCTTACAAAGCGATATCCAGGCACTTACTATTTATAGTAAGTCAAGCCAACAGGGGTTACTATTTCTAGTAGGGCACCTGGCTCAATTGGCCATCTCAGTTTCGACCCAATTTGACAGTTTGATGAGCAAATGGAGAATATTGGAGCGTTTGATAATAATTAAATGATTATTATTATGACTTTATATTATAAAGTCAATTAAATAAAATATTAAAGTATTAATTATTAATAGCAAATTATAAAGTATTTAATACTTTACAATAAAGGAGTAATATTATTATTAAATGAGTATTTATTACTCATTTTAAAAAGGGACGCCATTCATTAATTAAAGTGCCTAACTCAAGAGGGGCGAAGTTAATATCATTTAATGATTTAATTGCTTTTTTGAGGGGGTCGAACTCTTTGAAGAAGTATTTATTTCTCAAACACAAAATAGAACTCATTATTGATTGATTATTCAAATTTTGTCTTTTCTCTCTAAGAACATTTGGAGTTAGAAAAACGAGGGTTTCTGCAAGCAGATTTTGGAGAACGTCAACTCTTTAGAATCAAACATACTAAGGCTATGAAAGATCAGCTGAAGCTTGTCAGCAGAGTAGCTTCATTCAGAAGTCATCATTGAGCATATTGTGAAGTTTGGTTGAGGGTTTCAACTGATTTTCTTCCAAAAGGAAATCATTTTCAATTGCCATTCATTATCCTTCATCTGGCATCTCTTACAACTGTACGGATTTCATTTAATGCTGGTTATTGGGCCATACTACACAGCAACAAGGACGTCTTCTTCACAAACAGCAAATCACCTTGCCTTTATGCATTTTGTCTTCACCATTGTGGGCGCCTAGGTCTCTGGACATATCTGCAATCTTCTGTTGGTGGGAGAAGTCTGTATTTGCAATTGGCCGTACTATTTTATGCCTTCTACAGGCAGCTGCAATCAGAAATCAGGTTCTTCAAATAATACATATTGCTTGCCTTTTTGTTTGCATGTTTCAGATTCAATGTTGTAATCATTTATTTATCATAATACAGCTATTTGCCTTCAGTCTAGGAGTTGTTTGCTTCAGTATTTTATATTCTTGTCTTTTTATATATTTTACAAGCATTTATTATCAAAAATTGCAAAAACCCTTATTGCACCAAAAAAAAAAAACACAAAAAACTACAAAACATCAAAACAAACAGAAAACTTGCATTTTTCCGTCAGTGGTTGGGGTTGAGAGACACCAGGTCTCTTACAGACATAGGAGGAAAAAGGGGAAAATTGTAATAACCCTGACCCCCCTTGGATCAAGATTATTGTGATTGCACAAGTTTGAAAATGATATTTGTCAAACTAGTTTGCCAATGAACAAATATGAAATGATTTTGTCTCTGGTATATGTGGGTTTAAGCAAGCCAATATTTGCAACTCAATATTCACAACAACTTCAAATCAAGGCCACAATCCAAATTCATTGCAACTAAATATTCATATACCAGAGATAAATCATTTCATATCTTGCAGCAAAAGGCAGGCATGCACTAAGTGAACAGACATTGAATAACTTGCAGGAAAAAGTAGGCTCAGCAATTTGCTATCATAATAATGGTTAAAGAAAAATGGGCAAGGCTGCCCTTATTTATACACAAGCAAGGAGTAGGGAACCCTAAAATATCCTTGCTTTTACAACAAGACTTGCCAACTTGCAAGCCTTATTTCTAAAACTAAAACAAGACAACTAACTAACAACCTGTTGAAAGCAAAAAGCAGGAAAAGTTCCAACTATTACAATTGATTTTCTCTCTTTCACAAAGAATAGATAAGCATAAGACAAGAATAGCAAGAAAATTCGGAAAAGGCATCGAATTAACTGTTGTTTTTTAGTTCTATTCTTGGAAATCTTTGCTGCCCTAAAAAGGTGCTGATTTTTCACCAAAAAGCAAATTGTCGAAAAAAGTTGAGGTCTGTGTTTTGTAGACAATCAAGAAACCCAGTTCATTAGATTCTGAAAAAACTGAGAGCTTCCCAAAAAAGCGTCGAAAAAGTAGATTTTTTGAAATATAAAATTTTCCAATCTTCAAGAGGAACAAAAAGCAAATGGACCCAGATCGATGAAAACTGAAAAAGAAAACCACCTATTTCTGAAATGTGATGCCCTAGAAGATTGAATCATGAAAAAGTGTGCCTTTGTGCATCCCAATCCCAAATCCATGAAGAAAACTGAAAAAGCACCCCGTTTGAGCCTCTAAATCTTGAAAAGCAAAAAATGATATCTTTCTTCCTCTGAAAGTCAACCTACAAAATGTGAGGAATAAATGCCAAAAGCCTTCTTAAATAGAGGTTGACAACAAAAACGTGCTTTATTCTCCAAGCTTTAAAACTTTGAAGCCAATTCGAAATCAGAAACATTGAATGTAGACACCATTTTGAACAACGAATGATGAAAATTGGAAAATTTCTAAGGCATTGATTCTTGGGCACCCTTGGCTAGCTGGGGCGCCTAAGCATCCCAAACTTAGCCATTTTCTTGAAATTTTCAACTTGTGCTTGATAAAATGCATCCCTTTGATCTTCGATTCCGAACGCCAAATGAATCTTGTGAATTGACTGATGGACTCATCACGAAGCTTGATCAAATCTGGAAAGAATGTTTTGGAGGCTACAACTTCTAAAAACCATTTATGAGCTCTCAAAATATTGGGCGCCCCTGGCTAGCTAGGGCGCCCAACTCCTCTAGAGTTGGTCATTTTTCTACCTTTCTCATCTTTTCTTTTGATCTTTTTTGTTTTGCACATAATTTTGCCTTCGTTCAATCTAAGATATCTGGCGTTTGACAAATCTTCTGAGCTCACTGATGAATCCGTTGAAGAGCTTGTTCAAATCTACAGGAAACTTCTTGGAGGTTACAAACCCTAAATGCAGCTTTTAAGTGCTCAAAACCTTGGGCACCCCTAGCTAGCTAAGGCACCCATCCTTGCCAGACTTAACCATTTTCAGATGTTTTTCAATTTTTCAAACTTGTCTCCCATGCTTTGTCCTCCTTTTGATCTAAAATATCTGGTGATTGATGAATCTGATGATCTGGCTGAGACATCCACTAGAAAGCCTAAAGAATTCTGAAAAAGATGAGCATCTTGGCAAACCCTAGAAACTGATTTTGACCTCCCAAAACTCTAGGCGCCCCTTGCTAGCTGGGGCGCCCATGATCACCAGACTTGGAATATTTTGAAGATTTTTCATGATTTTTAGTTTGCTTCTCTGATTAAACCTCTATGTCCGATCCAACATTCCAATTGTTTGATTGATCCAATGACCCGGCTAATAGATTCACTACGAAGCCAGAAGAATTCTAAGAGAAAACTCTCGAAGGCACAAACCCTAAATCTTGATGGTCTTAAATGTTGGGCGCCCCTGGCTAGCAAGGGCGCCTTTATTTGCCAAAGTTAGTTTTTATTTGAGTTTTTCACTTTGCTCTTCATTCACCGCTTTATGCTCACCGTTGCTACATTCACTTCATATCGGAGAATGAAAAATATGCCAAGGCAAAGATAGCTAGGCTGTAATGTCCCCATTTTAGCCCTATGCTCTTCATTTGGATTTAGCCTATTTTCGGAAAATTAGGGTTTCCTCTTTCAAATGTTTTTTCGAGGGTTTGCTTGCAAAAGGTTTCTGGGGTTCTCTAGGTCTTTCAGCGACCTCCAGGGTGGTGTATTATG
Organism: Sequoia sempervirens; assembly: GCA_007258455.2. Classification (NCBI taxonomy): domain Eukaryota; kingdom Viridiplantae; phylum Streptophyta; class Pinopsida; order Cupressales; family Cupressaceae; genus Sequoia; species Sequoia sempervirens. The sequence continues at coordinate 22,813 of VDFB02050010.1, read as the reverse complement.
CATCTAAATCTGATAAATCTTTCCAGGCACTTACTTTTTATAGTAAGTCGTGATACTGCTCAGTTGGCGTTCGAAGAATGTTGTGCAAACTTACTATTTATAGCAATTTGCTATTTTTAGCAAGTCTATCTTTTAGCAGTATCTGTCTAGCAGCAATTCAATCCTTTGTAGTTCAGTGTTCAGTTTGGCTTTCTATTGTTTTGATGTAAATTTAATATTTATAGCAGTTGGCTATTTATAGTAAGTCTAAATTTGGCAGTAGCATCATCAGCAATTCAACTCAAGTCATCTTGCTAACCTTCAGTTTCAGTTTGGCTTTGGTTATTTCAATGGACTAAGTTTATACTTAGTCAATTTTATGTTACTCAGTTGTACCCCACGTCTAGGAGTAATAACTTTGTGTTGTTTTTAAAAAGGGGACATTATGGGGTCAATTGTGCATTTAATGATTTATTAAATGCTTTATTGTTGCAATATGGAAATGGACACCTAAAAGGGAAGTTGAATAATATTTTATTATTTCAAAAAGTAAATGCTTAAAGGTGGTGTCCCTCTTGGAAGTTGAAGTGATTCGACTTCTTGGAATTTGAAGTGTTTCATTTGCCAATTGAAACTTATATATTGCTGTTGTTTGAAGAGCTGATTATCTTGAGAAAATATTGTAAAGTTATGCTGCTGGTTTGAAATCCAGAATCTAGTTAAGGGAAAGCTTAGCAAATTTACCCCATTCTTCAGGCCTGAAACTATGGTTCCCTTGATGGTGGATTGAGAGTGTGCTTCATTCAGAAGTGCATATTGTGCATCAAAGTAGAAGAATTTGGTGATAGTTTCAGTTTGTACTTTGCTGGTTATTATCATGGCTAAAAGTAGTTTTCATTCGCAGCTCTTTAGATAAATTTATTTATTCTAGGCATTGAAGAAATCCATTCCTATGCTGAAGGCGACCCTCTTGGCAAAGTTTGGGAATTTATTTTGCAGATTTCAATTTTTAATGCAAGATCAACCTTCCTAGAAGGTCGTACCATTGTTGGAGGTGTCTTGGAGTTTGTGCTTGAACATGTGATGAGCTTTTGATGCAATTTCAATGCATGATACTGGGCGCCATCCTCCCTAGAAGCAATTGCAATTTATTTCAGACTCTTTGGAGGTATTTTGAAGGAGTTGTGAATATTTTAATGTGTTACATCTTGCTAGTTATGAGTTTTATAGTTGCTGGTAATGTTATTTCAGTTTGCTGTTTATCATATCAGCTTATCAGTAGTACAGATTTTGACTTGTAATTTTGTAGTTGGGAAGTTTAGAAGTTGGGGAAACCATCTTTCTTCATTTGCATTGATTATTCAATTGTAACACTTGGTAAATTGCAGATCATTTGCATTGTAAGATTGAGAATTAGTAGTACTAATCCAGTCAATAATATTGCTGCATTTACTTTGTGATTTTAATGCAAACATTAATTACCCCTGGATGGTTTACCGCCAGTGTGGAGAATAAACTTTGTAACTCTCATTGTACCCACTGAAAAAGTGGAGAATTCCCACTCACGAGTGGATGCCCGCCGCAATGGATGAATTAGTTTATTTTGTAATTCTTTCCCCCCATTGAATTGGTGGTTGATTGGAAATCTTCATGGCTGGTTCACCGCCTAAGTTCTCTCAGTTTTGTAATAAGTACTCCGCCATATGTTAGCACCTCGCTTTCAAAAGGATCTTGTGTGCACATTCTTGGCATTGAGTTATAACTTTTACTTTTCAGTTGTAATCAATTTCAGTATTGAGTTATTTAGATCCTAGGGATCCTCTGACCATATGCCCGCCCCTCTTCCTTCAGTGGTTTTAGGGCACATTCTTGGTTAGAGTTACTATTCCGCATCGTTTTGGTTTTGGAGCTAACCTTAACAGGTGCATGTTGCATTGTAATTAATACTGAAAATCAAGAAAAAAATTAAGGGGCATATTTCATAGGCGCCTTGACTTGACAAGGGCGCCTAGCATCTCCAATGTTACACAAATTTTCATCATTTTCAAAATTTTCAAATTCCCCTCCTTTGTTCTTCGTTTCTTGAGCATCTTTCGCCGTTTCTCGATCTGCGCAGTGTTTGAGACCTTGAATCTAACACTTGGCAGTTGACCATCCTCCATTGATGACCTTGGAGCTCCTGTTTTAGCTTATGAAAAAGCAGAATAGACCCACCAAAGAAAAAATGATCTTTTGACGATTTTGACTGGACCAGTCAGATCAGGAAGTATTTTAAACCAATCAAAATCAGTTTCAACCCTAGAAGCATAAATTCTAATTTTTGAAAATTTTGCCAACATCCATTTGAGAAGAAACCCAAAAAAGTCTATTTTTAGAAACTTTCTATTTTTTAAAAATTTCCTAAAAAGTAGGGCCGAAAAACTGAGATTTGGGTTTTGTAGACAATGTCACTCTGAAGAGACCCAGATCGTCAGATTTTGAAAATTTTGAGTTTTTAACCAACATGGGTGACATGCAAATTTCCATTTTCCAACCTTTTTCAACAATTTTTACAAGACTTTTACCACTTTTTACAAAATGCCTTAATGAAGCAAAAATTTTAATTTTGGCTACAACATAATCTAAATATTGAATGGCAACAACTAACCTCAAAAATTTGTCTTCTATCAGACTCGAATTCCTTTAACACTGACGGCTTCTTAATTTGTCTTCTTCTGCAGCTTGGACTTATCTACCACCTTAGATTGGATTTCTCATAACCTGCAGCTCTATGAATTGGCTATTAAGGGACAATAATGCTTTGCCTTATCAAACTGCACATTCACGATCTTCAAATAATCAATTCCCTATTATAATCTACCCACTATTGACTGGACTAGCTATACAATCTTATTATAACCTTATTTACCAAATTAACTTGGAAATTTTGTCTTCCCAAAAACACTCTCCTTAGCAAGTATTCGTTGAAGCTCCAAAACTGAAACCAATAAGCCCAATGTGAATCCTGAAGTAGACCCACCAACGGAATTGGGTTTTTGTATGATCCTACAAACCTTTCCAAGGGTTTTCGTCCTTAGAAAAGAAACTAAACATGTGATTCAAGCCTTTGCAATAAAGCATAAAGAAATATCAACTCAACAATGGATCCTCAAATGCTTTCCTTATTCCTCCTTTGAAAGGCTCAACTAAGTCTTCTGGAAGAAGCCAATTGTAACCAACTCCAACTTCTAGAAGAGCACTTTATTTATAAAGTGATATGATAACATTTAATAAAAGTGACTCATAATATTTTATTATTTTTTTTTAATTTGTCACTTTATTTAAATTAATTAAATAAAGTTATATTTTTTATATTTATTTAAACATGGGTCAATGAGTTTGACTCTAAAACTACATGGTTGAATCCTAATAGCAATATCATAATTTGACACGCTTTGGAAAACACCTCCTACTTATCAATTGATGAGCTAAAGGGGCTCTATAATGAATGGTTCATAAGGCACAACACTTGCTGAAGGTTTTGCAAATGGGCTTGCAAGCTAAGTGGGTTTAACCTTGGGGAAAACTCTATGGTTAAGCGCACTTAAGCTGGAGTAGTAATGGGATGGGTGACTTCCTGGGAAGGCCCAGTGCTTCACCTCTATGAGCATCACCTAGATGCAATGAGTGCTAAGTGGACCATTCACTATCATGAGAGATGGGTTCTTGTGAGACACTACTCATGAAACATGGGTCAATGAGTTTGACTCATAAAACTATATGGTAGAATCCTGATAGCAATATCATAATACCCAAACTTCCAAACTTATATATAAGACACATCAAAAATCAAGTTATATATGCCATAGTTGCAAAATGCACTCAAAAATCGCATAACTTGCGGTTACTCACACGCCATCAATGGCGGCGAGTATATCGCATCATTACTCACGCCCGATTAATGGTAAAACGCACAGCGATTTTTGCTAGTTTAAGTGCCAAAACGCGTGACTATCAGATGGAAAACACATTCAGGGAAAATGTGATTAGGATTTAGGTATAAAGAAAAAGAAAACGTGACTTTTCACCTGATTTTTCATCTATGAAAAAGGAAGGAAAGGTTAAAAATAGAGACCAAGACACAAGACATTATAGGGATTTTTTGCCATTTTTTATTTCCCGCTTTGTAAAATACGCAATTTTTTTTTGCAACAGTGTATTTTACTTGTAAAATCTGCAACTCATAATTATTAACGTAGCAAGTGATTTATAAATCCAAGATAATATATGCGATTATTTTCCATGTTTTATACTTGCAATTGATTTTTTTTAACCTAGCAAGTATATTTTGCTATAATAAGCGATTTTTTTTATACATGCATTATAACTATATTGTATTAGACTATGTTTTGTTATATTATTAGTGTTGTCGTGAGATGCGTCTCCTGCCCCCTGAGACATCTCCAAGACTAGTACATGTCCCCGGTATCGGAGCCAAAAATGCCTCCAACAGCATGGAAACTTGACGTGTCGTCTCCCGAGTCTCCCAACATCTCCCGACAGAAATTTTGGCTTCTCCAGTGAAATTTAAAAGCATTAAAAAATTATAACGTGAAAAGAAATTATAATGTCATGATATTTTCTATAAATTAATAATTTATTAATTTTTATTTATATTAAAAAAGATGGCGTCTCCAAGTACCCTCGTCTCCTATTTTATAAAATAGTCATACCGGTACTGGTCCCAGTCTCTCGTACTAGTACCAATACCAATCGCCTGGAAACTATGTATATTATTATATTCTAACAATATACGCCATATATTATATGACTATATTTTGTTATACTTGCAATATACGCAATTTATTTTACTACTTGAGTTACTGAAGTTTGAGAATATACTTATTGTATAAGAGCGAATTTGCACCCTAGGTGCAATTCCCTTTTTTGCTTATTTTCCACCTTAGAAAACCAAAGTCGAAGGCTTAATTTAGATTAAGCCTGCTATTGGCGGTCCACGTGGCACCTGTTTTGTGTGTCGGTGGAGGCGTTTTTGTCGGGGACGCCTGCGCAGCGCACAAATGTCCGCGTGGTGCGCTTACATCCCTGGCAAATTCTTGCGGCTGAGCCAGCAAAGGCGTTACTCTTCCCATTAGCAGTGAAGTTGTAACGCCTCCTTCAGCCAACCGACCCGAATACGGCCATTTCCTTCCTCATTCATTCATATTCACTCTTTCAACTTGCATTTCAACTTCTTGACAACTCTTCAAAACTCTTCACATCTTCCAAGCATTAAGCTCACTCTTCACCACTTCAAGCATTCAATCCAACACTTCCAAGCATTTCAAGCATTCCATTACAGCCATAGCCATACTCCATCAACTAGGTAGAGCACGTTTGGCACCACGCCATTTGCAGCAGATGCTTGAGTTCCTCTCGTTTCTCCCCCAAGCAGCCTTGAGTGATCTTGGTGGAGGTGGTAAGCTTCCCTCTCCTCTCCTCTATCATTTGGTTGAGTAGCATAGTACTGTTTTGTAGTGCTTGTGCTTTCTTTACTTTATTGCTTCTTTATCTCATTTCTTTGGTTGTTTGTGGCAGTGGAAACACTTAAACAGGGGTCTGACTGAGGCAGGCCCCTATACAGCCACCCGACATTTTCCCTCTTGTTGTGTGTAGGTGGGCGTGCTTCTCGGAGAATCAGCTAGCGAACGAGTTCCTTGGTGAGGTTCTCCTTGTTTTCATCACTCTCGCATATTTACTTTACAATATTAGAGATTACTTATTTTACTTAGTTGTCATTTTGACCCTTTACTTAGTCAGTTGGGCCGTTAGCTAGTTTTGTTGGCTTAACCACGTCTTTGTCGTTGTCTGGCCGTACGGACGACAGCGCACTTTTGAGACACCAGTGCACCGCGCTATCATCCAAAGATCGCGCTTCTATCCTCGAACAAAGAGCTTTCCGAGACATAATGTTAGACCTAGAAACCAGCTTGCCTAGCCTTTTCCTACCTTTCGGGCTTGCAAAATAACTGAGAGGCCCTCAGGCCCTCGTCACCCTCGCCTCGTATACCCTAAACATTGCACTAAGCTAAGGTAAGTTAGGGCAGCGTCTTGCATCTTGACCCTCCGTGACCTAGGGTCTTGCACGCGGTGGTGGGTCTTGCACGCAATGGTCCCCCTCATACATTTTTGGTGAACCCGATGTGAACCAATGTTTGTTCATCCGTTGGTGTTAAAAAATTTCCCCTGGATATTTCGTGGTTGTTGTGACCTCAAGCTCTGTGAAGGTTTATGAGCATCACAACCCAGTCCACAACTTCTAGGCATATCATAAGGAGAAGTGTACGACACCTCTCGATGGATAGGACAAAGGTCTCAATTGGTCTCTCTACAAGTCTTTTCTCTAGTGCCACTGTTAGTTTGGTTGCATAGGAGCAATTATCGAGGAATGAGATGGGGTTCATTGACGAAACCGATCACATTCCCACTCCTCCTGCGTCTCCCACGCCATCATAGGTGGATGAGCATGAGGCCATTTAAATCCCTACTGAATATGTGTCCGCCCTTGCAAAAGGGTTGGGCGACCTTGAAAATCATTCGGAAAGAAATCCGAAGATGGCTAGAGCTGCTCAAGTTGTTAGTGAACTAAGACACATGATGGGTAAAGATCGAACAAGTGTGGAGCTTCTAAGTAGTCTCTTCGATATCACCGAAGCGTGCGCCCCTTTGAGCAACTCTAGCTTTGCATAGGGATTCACCTTCGAAGAACATGAGAGACAACTAGGGGTATCAATGCCTCCCACCTCTGTCTACATGGCCGATGCGGTCCCTTCCATTAGTATCCCTTTCGTCCCTAAAAAACCGAAAACTATCAAGGTGAATAAGGTCCCGTTGGGCTTTAGCTTTACCCCTTTGGTCACCTCCGATGGTGGAGGTCTTGGCGGAATGGGTGGTGGAGGCTTTCGTAGTGGCGGTGGATTCGGTAGCAAAGGCTTTCGTAGTGGCGAAAGTCACACCAGTGGTGGTTCTAGAGGTGGAATTGGCAGTGGCTCTAGAGGAGGTTCCTCTAGCCCTTCATCTTCTAACGACCCTATTTTGAACACTCTGCTTCAGAATATGGGTAAGATGCAAAGCCAATTAGCGAGCCTTTCCCAGGCCTCTGCCTAGCCTTTCTTCCGACATAGCCCATTGTCGGTTGCCATCTTGAACACTCAATTCCCTCAAGGAATGGAGATACCTAAATTTGAGAAGTTTGGTGGTAAGGGAGATCCACAGACACACGTGTCTGCCTTTAACGCTCTTTTCACTGACTTCTTCCATCATGACGCCTTGATGGCTAAACTATTTCCTCAATCCCTCAAGGACACAACACTCGAGTGATATTGTTTCCTTGCCAGACAATTCTATTTTCTCATTTGATCGACTTGTAAATCAATTCCTTAGACAATTCCAAGCCAACATCGGGCCAAAGATGACCTTTTCGGATCTTGTCCAATGTAAGCAAGGAGACAATGAAAAGATTACCGATTTTATAGCACGTTATCAAGCGCTTCTTTCACAAATTTCATATCAGCTGCCCTATTCTGACGTATAGAAGGTGTTCATAGGCAACTTACAAAGGCCTTGGCAAGAGAAGTTTGCCCTAATGAAGTACCCTTCTTTCGCACATCTGTATGCAGCTTTACAAGAGTACCAACAAACAGTTGCTTAGTTCGGGGGACCCTCTTCGCGTTCCCGTTCTAAGGAAAAGCCCATCGTATCAATCTCTGAGAAAGGAAAAGTCGTTGCAAACGTAGTAGTCGTTGTTGACGACAACAGCCTCAAACGCAACCAGAAGTTTACAAAGTTGTCTGAATCTTATACTTCCATCTTGCAAAAGCTGTTGAAGGATAAGATCGTAACTTTGCCGCCCCTAAGCCTGTTAAAGAACCATACCCTAATTGGTATGATGGGAGCACTTACTATCAGTACCATCGTGTCAATGGACATGATACCGAACATTGTATGTGGTTGTGTCATGAAATACAAGACCGCATCGAGGACGGTACCATTCGTCTCAATGGAAAAAAAACAAAAACACTAACAAATCAGTGAAAAAGGCAAATAGTGAATTGCAGATATACACTGACCCATTTCCATCACATTCTGCTAACATGATTGTTGATCCCACTAATTTTGTTTCCCAACCCGAGGCCTATGTCAACATGGTCATAGTAACTTCCACTGTTCCACCCGCACCCGGTTCACCGGATATTACATTTGCTTCACAGGATTTACCCTTGAACAACAAACCTTCACCTCTCTACATTCCCACTCGTGTCAATGGTAACATTGTGACAGGAGTCTTGATAGACCCCGTGAGTCGTGTGAATATTATTACTGAAGAAACACTGGTATTAAATTCACTACAAAAGAAAAAATATGAAGAAATAAAATCTACCATCCGTACCCACAATGTTATGAGTCTTAAACCCTATGGCTTGATTACTTTGTCTGTCCTGGTTGGACCTACGACTGTTGACACAGTCTTCAATGTCATTCTGGAGTTGGACCTATTCAGAGTGAAGCTAGGCATTCCTTGGTTAGCTTTCACGAATGGGATCACATCCGTTATTCATAAATGTTTGAAGTTTTCACACGAGGGTGTTGTGCATGTAGTGCATGATACCAAATATCAGCCTTTGGTATCTCATGGTGGATATTCCTTGGATCACTTTTGGCCCTCCCCAGTCGGTTCGCTTCCTCCAAGAACGGACTTACTTTACAAGAACTATGTGAAGTATAAAACTAGGGGAAAAGGAGAGCCAAAGCCCACCCTTCTTGCAATAGAAAAATCAATCACCTCCTCTTCCCGAGAAGAGAAGCCCGTACTAACGACTACTCCTTCCCCGAAAAAGGAGAAGTCCTTGTCGGCTCCCTCTCCTTCCCACAAAGACAAAGAGAAGGTTGTACCATCTGTCCCCTCTTCCCCGAAGAAAGAGAAGCCTATGACGGCTCCCTCTCCTTCTCGCAAAAGTAAAGAAAAAACGACCTTTTCCTGGACTACCTCGTCCTCTCCCCTTTCCTGGGAAGAGTACTGGATGAGCAAACCCGATGGCTACCCACAAAGTTCGATGATCTCTCCTTAGTGTAGACCTAAGATTAGGATCACGAATCTCCCTAACGAATTTCTTGGACCGTGGTATTATTTATACAGCAGAAAGAAAGGATCTCGCGGAAAATTCGATCCGTAGCCTCCTACCGCTCCTGCTCCTAAGGCAGTGAGCAGAAAGAGGCCTGCTGCCGAGGCTCTCAAGTTGACTCCTCTTGTTGCTCCTAAGCCTGCACCCCCTGCTCCCATACAGGAACCTATTCCTCCGCCTGAAACGACCGTAGTGGACATTCCTATGGTTGAGTAGGAACCTCTTGTCCCTTTGCAAGCCCCAGCTTCTAACTCCAAGAGTTGTAGAAACCGCCTTGCACGAGAGCGCAAGCGCTGGAGGAAGGCTCTCCTGGCCGAGCAAGCTGCCTCACAACAAAAGGAGGAAGGAATGACCACTCCTGTTTCAGGACCTCCTGCAGCGTCTTCTTCCTCCCTTTTGTTCCTCTTCAATCTAATCCGCTTTCGGCTTCCATTGTGAGCTCAAATGCACCTAACCCTAAACGGGTACAGGTGTTTATCGCTCCTTTGAGGAAGTTCCTTTGTTGATGTCCGTTCCGGATATTCAACCCTTCTTGAAGCTGGTGGATATGGTTAATACTTCGGTCGTATCCGTTGCGGTTATTTCCTCCTCTTCCTCTGCACCCCTAGTTTTGTCTGTGGGGAGTTCATCTCCTCCAACAAAGAAAGAGGCGCAGGCTGGTCCTTCTAGCAACAGAGGACGTAAGAGGAGCCCACCTTCTTCGCAAAGTGGTTATGTGATGACTTGTTATGTCCTTGTGACAAAACCAATCCCGGCTTCACCTGAGTTTGTCACCGCTCCCAAGTCATTTGGCGAACTTAGCAGTGAACCTCAGGCACAGCCTGCCTCGTTCACTGAGAATAGGCATGGTACTCCTACGAGATGCATATTTAATTCTATGGACGAAGTCCCGGCCCTGTTGGTGATCTTCACAAATTCGTTGACTTCAAGAGCTCGGTGGAGAGGACCTTAAGGGGCCCTCTTCCTTGGCCCTTGTTGCGGGAGGTTCGGATGCTCTTCCTCTTAACATTCCACCCTTGCAAGCTCATCCTCCTTCCCCTTATGAGGATCTAGATTGGGAAGCAGACAACCTCTTGGCTGATCAATGTTAGGCAAAAGCCCATTTTCTTGATCTTGTGTGTGTGTGTGTGTTTTGTGATGCGTTCCCCCATACCTGTGCTATGTGTGCCTGGATGACCCTAGTCACCCCTGTTGGTGCTTGGATACAAGCATGGTTTTTGTGTCGTAAACCTTCTATTTGTGTCATCATTCTTCCATGTTTGTGCTTGATTTTCAATAAATTAGGGACGATGCAAGTGTTGGGGGCATTTAGACTTCCATTCCATGTTGGCCTGAATTTTTATTTTTACTTTGTTTTCCGTGCATTCTTCCTGATCTGGTTGGGGATTGATGATCTTTCGCCTTGCGTTGCGGTTACCTATTATTATTATATGAGCTCGGACAGATCTGACCCCGCTAAACCAGATCCCCCTGTGTCCTTTGTTTGCGTTTTCTTCCTTTTTGCTTTCCCTTTATCTTTCTCTCTTCTTTGCTTGAGTTGTCCCTCCTATATGAGACAACGTTTTTTCTTTAACACTTCAATTTTCAAAAAATGAATTCGTTGCTAACAAATCTTTTCTTGAAAGTCTTCACAACAATTTTTCCTTAAAATCGCATTCTCAACTTAGAGCCCTAACGGAACGTGTTTCCTTCATCATGGGTTCGTAAAGAAAGGACTTGAAGACCTTCCTCCGAAGTGGGAACAGCTTTGACTTCCCCTCGCGTGGGGGCATATCCTTCCTTTCGAATTCCTTGATGAAGTTAACATCTTTCGAAAGGATTCGTTGATGACGAATCGCTCTAAGAAGAACAACTGCTTTTGGATTGTGTGTCCCTTGAGTGGACCCCCCTACTTCCTCATGGCAGGTTCCCAAGGGACCCTTCTTTCAAAATCTCTATTCTAAATGGACTCTTTCACGCCTAGCCTGAGGGCAGCCCGACTAGGCTCATTCCATTCGCCTTTCTGTGTCTAGCTCGGGGGCAGCCTGACTAGACCTTACCTTTCAAACAACACGTCCCTTGAGTGGACCCCTCTCCTTTTGAAGGGTTCCCGAAGGAGCCCTTTGAAAATTTTACGGTTTGCGTGACCGGCCGCTTTTAACATCTTCTATCTCTAGGTAGACGTGTCGCCGCTTTTGACATGTTCTATCTGCGGGTAGACATGTCGCCGTTTTTGGACATGTTCTATCTGCGAGTAGACATGTCGCCGCTTTTGACATGTTCTATTTGCGAGTAGACATGTCGTTGCTTTTGACATGTTCTATCTGCGGGTAGATGTGTCAACGCTTTTTAACATGTTCTATCTGCGGGTAGACATGTCGCCGCTTTTGACATGTTCTATCCGCGAGTAGACGTGTCACCGCTTTTTGACATATTCTATCTGTGGGTAGACGTGTCGCCACTTCCTGACTCTGCGATGTTCACTTCCTTGGGGCTTCCACCATGTGAAAGATCTTGGGGTTGCCTCCTTGTAGGTTCACGAGCCTGTAAGAAGCTTTGTTGTTCTAACTTCATAGTTTCGAGCAAGTATGGAGTCTTTCGCTTCTCCTGCACCTTCAGGTACGCCAAACCAAGTACTACTTCCTCAACGGTTTAGGTATACTTTTCTAACCCTACTCTCTTCTTGATCTACTTTACTGAGCACTCATCAGTACTCGTGCTCACTAAAGTGGGGGCAAAATGTATAATCGCGAATTTGCACCCTAGGTGCAATTTCCCCTTTTGCCTTTTTTTCACCTTAGAAAACCAAAGTGAGAGGCTTAATTTCACTTAAGCCCGCTATTGGCGGTCCACATGGCTCCTTTTTTGTGTGTTGATGGAGGCGTTTCTGTCGGGGATGCCCGTGTGGCGCGCAAAAGTCTGCGAGCTGCGCTCACATCCCTGGCAGATTCCTACGGCTGAGCCAACAAAGGCATTACTCTTCCCATTGCCAGTGAAGTAACGCCTCCTTCGGCCAACCGACCCGAATATGGCCGTTTTCTTCCTCATTCCTTCATATTCACTCTTTCAACTTGCATTTCAACTTCTTGACAACTCTTCAGAACTCTTCACATCTTCTTCCAAGCATTAAGCTCACACTTCACCACTTCAAGCATTCAATCCAACACTTCCAAGCATTTCAAGCATTCCATTACAGCGATAGCCATACTCTGTCAACTCAGTAGAGCACATTTGGGACCACGCCATTTGCAGCAAAGGCTCGAGTTTCTCTCATTTCTCCCCCAAGCAGCCTTGAATACTCTTGGTGGAGGTGGTAAGCTTCCCTCTCCTTTCCTCTATCATTTGGTTGAGTAGCATAGTACTGTTTTGTAGTGCTTGTGCTTTCTTTACTTTATTGCTTATTTATCTTGTTTATTTGGTTGTCTATGGTGGTGGAAACACCTAAACGGAGGCCTGACTGAGGCAGGCCCCTATACAACCACCCAACATTTTCCCTCTTGCTGTGTGTAGGTGGGCGTGCTTCTCGGAGAATCAGTTGGCGAACGAGTTCCTTGGTGAGGTTCTCCTTGTTTTCATCACTCTCGCATATTTACTTTACAATATTAGAGATTACTTATTTTACTTAGTTGTGTCATTTTGGCCCTTTAGTTAGTCAGCTAGGCTGTTAGCTAGTTTTGTTGGCTTAACCATGTCTTTGTCGATGTCTCGCCGTACGGACAACAGCGCACTTTTGAGACACCAGTGCGCTGCGCTGTTGTCCAAAGATCGTGCTTTTGTCCTCGAACAAAGAGCTTTCCGAGACGTAGTGTTAGACCTAGAAACCAACTCGCCTAGCCTTTTCTTACCTTTCAGGCCTGCAGAATAACTAAGAGGCCCTAAGGCCCTTGTTACCCTCGCCTCGTATACCCTAAACATTGCACTAAGCTGAGGTAAGTTAGGGCAGCCTCTGCGTCTTGACCCTCCATGACCTAGGGTCTTGCACGCGGTGGTCCCCCTCTCTTACACTTATAGTTTGTTCATTTTAACTTTTTGAGTAATTTATAATTTTATACGCGATATTTTATCCAAGTTTTGATATATATATGAGCTGCAAAATATAATAATATTAATTATATTATCTTATGTTTTATTTATTATCCAGGTTTTGATCCAAATTTTGGTATATAGTTATAAATAATAAATATAAAATATAAAATAAGATATTCAAGACAAAATGTATAAAATTATTAATTACTCAAAAAATTAATATGAACAAAAAAAATGCATAGCTTAAAATATAAGACAAAAACTAGGAAAACGAGAATGAGCATGCATACAACATATACATATAAATATACATAAACATAAGTGCATATTATGATATAAAGAGAGAGCATATATAATTATGAACTTATCTAATAATCTGATAATCTTTATAATCTTTTGTTAAAAGTTTAAAACTTTAAAAGGCAGAGATGACACTTGACAGTAACTGAACTGTAATCAAATGCTTTTCAAATGTTCATAAATCATAATCATATTACTGCCTTATTATGATGTTCCTTATTGTTTGACTTCACTTTTTATCTCTTAATGTTTATCTTGTCTCTCTTTTGTTAGGTATTTTGCACACGACTCAGCTAAAAGAATATGGCTTTTGCAAGTAAAAAGAGTGGTGGCAAACCAAGAAATCCTTGTTGGAAACATGGAACACCAACTGCAGCGCGAGGAGAGGTTATTTGCATCCATTGCACCAGGCCTCTATTTGGTGGCATAAACCGACTAAAATACCACCTTGCACGAATCCCTTGTCGAGATGTTACACCATGTATAGAGGCACCTAAAGAGGTTGAGAGGGAGGCCAAAACACTCATTGAAGCACTTAACCAAAGGAAGGAAAATAAAAAGAGAACAACTGAGGCAATGGTAGCCCCATATGCAAATTTTAGTTCTATAGAGTCACCAAGAGATATGGGGTCTCTTCTTCTCTTGGGCCACGGATACGAGGATCGGGAATTGGAAGTGTGGGTAGCCTCAATTCTAGTTTTTTTGTTCCACATAATACTCTTTGTGCACAACCTTCATTGGAAGGTACTTCTTGGAATAAAGAGTTGTAAAATGAGGCGAAGTTGGCATGTGCTAGATTTTGGTACTATAACATTTCGTTCAATGTTGCTTCTAGTCCTTGTTGGAAAGGGTTGGACAATGCATTGACTGTGGCGGGTAAGGGGTTCAAGTCCCCAAGTCATCATGAGTTGAGTGTGCCATTATTGCAGAATGAGGTCCAAAACACACACAGACTAGTGGAGGAACAAAGGAGAATTTGGGAAAAGAATGGTTGCACCAATATATCTGATGGGTGGACGGATGGCAGAAATAGAACAATCATCAACTTTTTAGTGGCTTCTGGGGGACAATTGGTATTTCTAAAATCAATTGATGCCTCCAATGAAACAAAAAATGTTGAAACCTTGTGCAACATGTTGGATGAGGTAGTGATGGAAGTGGGGGTTCAAAATGTAATTCAAATTGTGACCGACAATGCAGCTACATATGTGGCAGCTGGTAAACTTCTAATGTTGAGGCATTCTACATTATTTTGGAGCCCTTGTGTTGCCCATTGTCTTGACTTGCTCCTTGAGGACATAAGGAAACTAAGTTGGGTGAAAAATTGTGGTTGAAGATGGAAGGAATATCACAAAGTACATCTACGATCACACATGGGTCCTAAGTCTCATGAGAGAGCACACTGATGGTAAGGATTTCGTGCAATCAAAAGTCACACACTTTGCCACCAATTTCCTCACCTTGCAGAGTATTTTAGCTACATTTCCCAACCTCAAGTGCATGTTTGTGAGTGAAATATGATTGGAGAGTCCTTATTGCAGGAAGCCCAAAAGCAGAAAAGGTCATGAAGACCATTTTTTATGATACATTTGCCAAATTAATGGAGGAGATCATCAATGTAAGTTTTCAAACTTTGATTGATGATTTTTTTTTTCCTTTCTAATATTACAATTTGCCGATTTTGTTAATTTTTTTATATTTTAGGTGTCAGAACCGTTGGTTAGAGTTCTACGATCGGTGGATGGGGATAAAAGCTCCATGGGGTATCTATATGAAGCCATGGATAAGACCAAAGAGGCAAATCAGCATTTATATGGGTCAAACAAGACCAAATATGAACCCATATGGTGCATAATAGATCGAAGGTGGAACCAACAACTCCACTAACATATTCATGTTGCTGCCTACTAATTGAACCCCAAGTTTTATTGAGAGATTGGTTAATAATGATGACCTTCGAGATCTCATACTTGATGAGATACAGAGCTATCAGAAGGCCTAAGGGGCATTGTTTTCTTCCAAGGATTGCATTCGTAGGAGAGACACTCTACAACCAAGTAACAAATTCATGTGTTTAATATTATTTTACTATTTATGTTAATGTTTAAGTTTATTAAATCCTTACTAAGCTATAAATGGCAATTGTTATCCTTGCAGATTTGTCGTGGCAAGATTATGGTGCCACAATGCCTAATCTAAAAGCTTTCCATTCATATTTTATCTCAGCCTTGTAGTGCATCTGGTTGTGAGCGCAACTGGAGTGTCTTTGAGGCCATTCACACAAAGAAGCGCAATCAGTTGACTCAAAAGCGCTTGAATGAACTTGTCTACGTGCAGTACAACCTTCGGTTGCATGAGAAGAAGGTACAAGGGCAGAGTTCACATGAAGCACTTGTCCTTGATGACATTAATCCATTCTTAGTTTGGATTGTTGAGCCTAATGAGGTCGATGTGGAACCATGGATAAGTGATGATGAGTTAGTTGAGATGGAGAGGGAGGTAGAGGCAGCTGAATGGGAAGTAAAGTGGCAGCATATGAGGAGGAAGAAGGCGAGCTTGGTTAGCCAACAGAAGCAATTTCTTCACACACACAGCTTGATCCTATCACTATGGATGGGGCACCTATTGAGGCTCCTATTGAGGACACTGCAACTATACCATCTACTTCAGCACCACCCACACAGCAACAACAAAAGCTTTTGAGTTTTAGTTGTAGAAGAAATTTATGATATATAATTTTTTTTGATACTGAAACTTGAAGTTGATATGTATTCAGAAGTTGAACTTGTTGTTTGGTCTATGATACATTGATGATCAATACGTATAAACTCTAATTTTGATTTATATATGATGAAATCAATTGATACATTGATGATTGATATGTATTAAACTCTAAATTTGATTTGTATATAATGAAATCAATAATATGTTCTACAAATTCAGTTTATATGTGTGTTTTTGAGGAATATTTTTTAAAATTGTGTATTTTCAAATGTTTGATAAATTTGCCTAGTTATTGCCGAGTTTTTCCCCGAGTTTTTGTCGAGTCCGAGTTTTTCAACTATGATATATGCTACAAAATGACTTTATGGTTTATAAGTTTATAACCTTTATATGATGTTCATATTTTCCTTTTAGGCTAATTCTTTCAAGCATAGTTACTAGACCTAGCCATATCTGGTTCAAATCCTATTGAAATTTGACCAATGCTTTTTAAAATTTAGAATTTCCAGACTTTTTTGGCCTCCAAAATGAATCAAATTTTTGAACCTGCTAATTATGCTTTGGTGACATTTTTTTTTAACATAGGCTTCAATACTTCATGCAATGGGAATGAACCCCAACTTCACAATGTGTCTAGACGTCATGTCCCCTTTTCGAAATTATGGAATTGATTTAAGTTGTCAAAAAGTAAAAATTATAAGGCAACTTATATTTAATTATTTTAAAAGGTGTTTTGAGTGATTATTTTAAGTGTTGCTAGTCCCATGGTGCAAAATGGTGTTTGGAAAGGATGATTACATTTTGTAACTTAGAGGAATATTTGTCAAAAAAAATCACAATTTTTTATTTCCTCAAAATAAACTATAAAGTTATAAATAAGATGAGTGTTCTCAAAAAGCGTCTACATAGTTTTTTAAGCAATCACATTTTTCAAGAAATAATATGCATTCGTCTTCTTCTCTTCCCAAGGATGGAAACCCTCTGGATTTTTAAAGCTTCAAAAACGAAAAAATTCCTAGTTTTCAATGCAGTTCCATACAGGAATTGACAGTGAACTTCAACAGATATTGTTTTCAGTACTTCAGTTTTGGTGTGCGATTTTCAGTGTGATTTTCCAGTTTCAATGTTTGCTTCTCAGTTATTTGCTTCAGTTTTTGGGTTTAATATCAGTTGATTAATTATTGGTGAAGATTTTCATTGCTAGCTGTGTTAGATTTTCTGGCTGTCCCACTGTTGCAGGCCATACCTCTTGCATATTGAGTTGTATTATTACAGAGATAGCAGTCCATACTCTTTAATTTCTGCCCTCCAGGCTGCATATTAGTAAATGGCATAATTTCAAATGGTATTGTTTTTTGTAGAGTTATTATTTTCCCTTGGTTGCAGGCCATACATATGCAAAGACCTGGATTATTTATTACTGTTTGCTAAGTGTCTGCTGGGTGTAGAAGTCCTTGGCATTCTGTTGATACCAGGCTGTATTAGGGAAGAATTTATTCATTCAAGGTGGGCAATAAAGGTTTGCTTAATTTACTTGTGCTGGGCCAAACTTCTCCCTTTCTGGGTTACTGAATCAAGTCTATCAGTGCAGATTTCTGGGAGCTAATTATCTATGTCCAGGCCATACTGCTACCCCTGCTCTGGCCTTACCCATCAGTTCTGGTCGTGAGTTTGTGAGGGCAGAGTGCTGGAAATTCTGACATCATTATGGATTGAAACGATTATTAATTGGTTGCTGGCTGTGACCTACAATTTTAGAGGAAGATGGATTGTTTACTTCATGGGTGTTTTGCTGATTTATTTGTTTGCTGCAGTCAGACCAGTTCACGGCCCTTCTTCTTCCACAATGCCCCATGAATCCGTTAAACGCTTATTGGGAACTAGAAAAGAAATAATTTGGAGGCATTTCTGGGGTTCCACCAATTCATTTGGTCCGTACTTCTTCCATGCTGGCAGTGCTTATTTCCAGAAAATTATTTTCTTTTGATATTCTATGGAGAATTTATGCAGCAATTTGATCAGAATTGTATACCTTGACATGTATGCCAATTTTTGATACCATTATTGTCAACAATGGCACTGTTCCAAGTAGTTGTCAGCTATTATATCAGTGGTAAGTTGTCATTTTCTATCATCTCGAAGTTTATATCTTTTCTTGACAGTCAGTTATTGCCTGCAGCTGATGTTATAGCACAACTTGTTATTCTGGATAATTTTTGACATCCTCTATCAAATAATTCTACTGTAACCATTGGATAGTTTACCACCAATATTTGATTTTACAAAAATCCTAGACAGTTTACCAGTAGATCCCAGTTTTTTCTATTGTAATTGATCCTGGTCAGTTTATCTACTAGATTCTATTTTAACTTTCAGTACATTTTCCACCTTGCAAAGCGTGTATTAGAATTGGGTGAATTAGTCCACCATTTTGATATTGATGCAATTCCACTTGTATTCAACCAATGTAGCTTGATCGGAATTTGCATTCACTATCGGCCAATTTGGCTTGTTCGATTCTATGATTTGCTTATAATTTAAATTGGATGGCAATTAATCAGTATCTTTCATGTAATTTTCTTTGCTATCATTCTAATCTCTGTACTACTCTCGCCTGTTGTTCCATCGGGACGCGCCTCAAAACAACAATGCTTTCCGGTGACGTGGACGCTTCCGAGAGGGAGACACTGGAAACGCCCCTCCCCGCTTTATCTCCAGTACCCCCGCTTCCCCCCGCCTACTCCTCCTAAAGGGAGACGTTTCCCTGAGTTTCTGGCACAGGAAACGCCATGGAAACGCCGGAATTTATTATGTTAAAAAATTTAAAAAGTTAAAAACATCAGTTTATATTTTATAACCTAAGTATTATACTTTATTTGATGAATTTTTTGTTTTGACTTGTGCGACTGAGAGATTTGCGTTTGGAATTTGGAGATCAAATTTTATAGTGGCAGGGTTTTTCGACTGGTGCATTTGACTGCATTTGAGGTATTTCATTTTTCGAAGTTTTATTTTGCTGGTTTTTTCTCCACCCTTCGTTTTGGCTCGCGACTTCATGTATGCAAAATGTGGAAACACTGGTTTTTTGATTTTCCTGAGGCCGCGCGGTTTTTTCTGAGGGCGTCACAGAGATGTCCGCTCATGGAATGCAATGGTCGCGGGGTTTGCAGAAGCCGCGACCATTGCATTCCATGAGCGGACATCTCTGTGAGGTTTGCAAATTGCAACCATTGCATTCCATGAGCGGACATCTCTATGACAGTATGACGCCTCCAGTCAAAAATGACGCCAGTGCTTCCACATTTTGCATACAGTGCACAGGAAAATTGAATAAATAAAATTATTATTATTAATTTTAATTTTTAAATGGAATGCAATGATTGCAGGATATGCAGTTGTTCAACAACTGCATATCCTGCAATCATTGCATTCCATTTGAATTGAGACTATAGAGGAATTTTGTCAGATGTTGTAGTTGCAACTGCCCTGTAGACATGTATGCAAATTTGCAAAATGAAAATGCCAAAATGTGGAAGCATAGCCGAGACAGGTGAAGTTGTGAACTTTTCTACTTTTGACAATTGTGGGAGTTTGTATTTAGACAATTAAATTATTAATCTTTTAAGTTTTCACCTCAAGTACTATATGTATTTTGAAGGCCACGCCCCCTGCCGTCCCCTCACGCCTCCCCAATTCTAGGGGCCCCCTGCCTCCCATCCCGAAACACGCCCCATTGCCCCCGGCCCCTCGCCCCCGGTAAACTCCTGAACATTGCCTCGCCCACATCGGTAGTGACCAAAAAGCGTCAGAATTTGAGTGAGCAAAAATTTTGTGGATTTGAGCTAATGTCTTGTGGGGTTATTACACCAGATGGATCAAATGTGTGATTTGTTGATGCATATTTCAGGTGTGGATGCATACCCAATGCAGCCACAATTTGGCATTGTCCAAAGTAGCTTCAAAGTTGATGGTTGGTAACTCTAATCCACAAGGATATGGAAAATAAAACTGAAAAGTAAGATGAATTGAAGAATCAGGCAATGAAAATGGCAGGTTGACAGAAGGTAGAAGTTTTAGAGTTAAAAGGTTCATTTCTACAGGTTTAGTTGAGATTCTTGGCTACAGATGTGAATCCACATAGGATCAAAATCACATATTGCAGGATCAAATCAGCGAGCACAGAAATGAAAGCAAACTGTTGAAAACTCAGAACTAAACCAAAATCGCATCCTTCCCACTTCCAAATTCAAGAGGCTTCTCCTTGGGCCTAGGGGAAGCCTCCATCACCAACAAATATTTATAAAGGTGGAGAGGATATAGTTTTGCATGAGAGGATTGATTTAGGAATTGCAATGAGGAGAATTAGAGGAATTCAGCTGTTCATTAGTTTGTGGAGGATAGACCAAGAAGTACTAGATCCTTTCAATTAATTGTAACCAAAGATGGTATCACAATTGTCAATACAAATGCTGGATTTTCCCCTCACAGGGTTTCCATGGTAAAATTGTGTTTTATGAGCTTATTCATTTCTGTTCTTACATGTGAAATTTGTGATTTTACTCATAATTTTCATACATTTTTAAATACCTGATTTGTTAAAGCAAGTAGTAAGGTGGAATTAATTTTATGATTCTTGGAATCTACAAATTTTGAGAAAGTATGGATCAAACACCGTGGTCATTTTTTTAAAGAACTGTTGAACTATTTTCATGCATAGTTTTAATGTCTTTCAAGGTGTGTTCTGTAAATGCAAACTCTTGGAACTGTGATGGTAAATTTTCCTATATTGATTAATGGGTATTGAAAAGAAATCCATGTCTGTCATCCAAAGCAATCATTTAATAATCAATGTTATAGCCCTGGAATAGTAGTCCTCATTAAATTTAAAATAATTAACTGCAAAATGCATTTATTACCATAAATGTCAGTTAACTTCAAACCTCTTAGACCATAATTATGGAAAGTTGGGTGGGAGTCAACTATGCATGATGCTTTATCTCAAGTCTTTCTAGTGAGAACTTCTCAAACTATGATTGATTAATTGATAAGGGGTCAAGGTTTATTGGCTTCTTGGGCAATCTAATGTTAATAGTTAATACACTGGTGCCATGTTATGTGCTAATCAGTTATTAACATTTTCTGAGTGATATTAGTGTCATATCAAGTAAAAATAATCTTTACTATTGACACTTGAGCTAGGCACCTAAGGTTTGGAGCAGGTCCCTAAATAAATAGAGGCAGCCCAACCTTGAGAGATTTATTCTATGCTTAATTCACATATTTCAGACCTAGAGAGGGCGGCCATATCCAGCAGCATCATCTACCAATTCAAGGACAAAAATCCTTGGATCCAGAGATCAAAGGACATAACCTTTTTGGTTTCTTAAGGGCATTCTTATCTAGGGATTGCATTTAACTAAAAGCATTCTCATCTATTAGTAAACTGATTTGTGGGGCAGTATGAGCAACATCAGTTCTAATTTTAGGAAAGATCTTCCACCAAGCACTCAAGTTCTAATAATTATTATTATTTTATTGATGTAATCCAATAGATTTTATTATTATTGCTCTATTGAAGTATTCCAGCAGATTTTATCCATAAAATGCAGCTCCAAGGTTATTGTTAATGTTTACTTTGTTAGTATAATGGTGTGGTACATTGTTCTTTCTTACTTGGCATCATTCTACTTTAATAAATAATTATTTTAAATTAGATAGAGGCCATCCCAATGGTATTGAATCCGATTTCCTACCAGCATATGAACCATGGCCAAAAATGAGAGAACACTAATAGATGAAGAAAGGACAAATCTATTTCAAAATACCATAGAGGGATTCAAAGGGGTCAAGAGAATTACAAAGCTAATGACACAAATGTTATGGCTTCAGAGTAACATGCATATCACCATTCCTTCGCAAAATCCAGATTCAAACAAATGCTCTTGGGGGAAGAAGATAGCAGGGAAGGTTCCTTAATGGAAGATTGCTGACCCTAAACATCAGATGGTAGTCAGGCTTCTCATTGCTCTCTAGTTTCAGCTAATAAGGAGGTATTGGAGTCCAATAAAGGGACCTTCTATGCCTCTTGACTGCCCAGTTGTGGGAGTTGCATCACCCTTGGGAATTGACTCTGCTTGCTAGAACCAACAAGACTACCTGCTCAGATCTTCCTAAGGAAGATGTATATAAACTTTTGCAGATTTCCACGAATAACAAGGCTGAATGCTCTGTTCTTCCTGAGAGATTTTATTTTTCTGATGAAGTTTTAGATTCAGAGAATGACACGTATGGGGAATCCATGGATAATTGGAAGCTGATGACTCCATTAAAAGGAGGTTGATTTTGGTTCAACAAGAAAGTCGAAATTGAAATATTTTCCCTCTCAACAAGAGCTGTTTTCTCATATTGAAAAACATGAATATTAATCTATGTATTGTCTGTTTCCTTCTTTGTGAGCAGAGAGAATCCCTAACTACTTAATTAAAAGAAGGCAAATAATGGAATGCAAGATAAATACTATTACACAAAAAGGGATTAGCATTTTTGAAACTTGGTTTTCATTCCATGAGATAACATTAAAAACAATGCTAAATAGAAACACTAAATGCATGTTAAATGGCTAGCTAAAAGTTATGTGAGAGGAA
>VDFB02050008.1:0-30260 GCA_007258455.2 Sequoia sempervirens | reverse complement strand
AAAATCTTTAATAAGATTATTATGCCTTGCTTATAGACTTTAGAACTAGTACAGTTTTAAGTATAAGTTGAGAAGGTCTGGAATGGAAAATCGATATCTTGTTACTTTAAAAGATATTTGATTCTGCAATAGTTTGCAAATGGGGCCGGGTTTCATAAGAGGTTACTAGGGTAACCCATTATAGGGGCCAGAACCTAGGTAGAAACACCAGGGTAACCTTTACAACATTGTGATGACACTCCACCTAAAATAACAGTTTACATTGTGTACTTAGCACATTTGATTGTCTTAATTCTAGAAGCAATGTAACCATCAGTTAGTTATGTACTTGTGTCTAGAGTGAATAGGTTATGTCTAGGTAACCATATTACTATCTCCTAGCACGGGGGGTGGAGCTACAGATACCACATTGTTAGGTGGAATGTGCACCTTACTCCGTTGGGTCCCTAGTTTATGATCATGGCAAGGAGAGCTTCATGGATGGAGATCTCATGACTGGATTAATATATGTACATATTTATTGCATCATTGAAAATCTTGTATTTGAAATATCCCTCAATTGTTTATGAGGTGAACATTTGTAAAATGTAATTGTAACTATTATTTGACCTACCTCATCTAAAGAATGAGTATTGTAATATTATTTCAAAGGGAATGTAAGAATCATATTTGTACTTTATACTTTCATGAATGGAATTCAAATGTTGTGCAATGTTTACTTTTAAAGTTTATGCTAATTAAATTTGTGCAATGCTCTATACTAAAGTCATCTATGGAATCTCGACTAGTGTAACGTCGCGTAACTTAGTGAATGTATGAAACTAATTAAGTTAATATTAATATTTAAAAAATAAAATTATTTCACTTTTATAGACAATTGCAACATTCCTTAGTTTATAATATGGGGCATTATAGATTGGTATCAGAGCCAAGGTTTTTAACACTGGACGCTTTGGGTAATTGTGAGCCCATTAGGTTGACCTAGTTACGTAGTGTCGCTATTTGATAACCTTAGTTGATTAGTATCTGAGACTTGTTATTGTTCATGTGTAGGATCATGCCTAGACGATGTGTTAGAGGTCATGGTAGAGGTCGAGATGGAGGCTGAGGGCCAATCCCTCAGGTTACTCCCCCTCTGAGCCCTCATTAGAGTGATCAGGAAGAGCAGTTGGATCAGAGGAATGAAGGACAAAATCCTGAACAGTCAGGAGTAGAGGGTTCATAGATACGCCCTTTATTAGAGGAGGTCCTAGCTTGACGTGGACCTAGACAGGAAGTTGAGCAGGAGGTAGTTAGAGAGTGTGAAAAATCTCCAAGGAGAGTAGATGATACAGTGCATTAGGATGCTATTATTGTAGGACACATGCAGGATTTATTGAGGGCACGCCCTCCTACTTTCGATGGCACAGGAGGTGGATTAGAGGAAGAGACTTGGCTATTGGACTGGGGTAGATGTTTCGCCATGCACCCATATGGTAGCAATACCTGAGCGAGATGCGCTATCATGCATCTAAGAGGATTTTCCTCTACTTGTGGTGCCTGGAGGAGTAGAAGCTCCAATTAGATATTAGGTCAGTGTCTTGGGAGATGTTCTTAGAGAGGTTTAGATGACGGTTCCTATCGAAACACTAGAGGCAACAACAGGCTGACAAGTTTCATGATTTATGTTAGTTGGCTCTATCTATTGAGCAATATGAACATAGATTCTATGAACTCAAGCAGTATGCAGGTATTGGCGATGATGATTTTATGTTGGTTCAACACTTCATTAGGGGCTTAAACGCCCGCATTAGTGGTGGAGTCAGATTCTTTGAGCCAAAGACTATGGAAGTTGCTATGGAGAAGGATCATATAGTGGAAGAGAACCTTGTTATGGTGTTAGGTGGTCAAATAGGAGTACAGATAGGCAGTGCTCCTACAACAGGTTTTAGTCCATGGGGTGGATAGGCACAGATAGGGGGTTCCTCTAGCAACCAACAAACACCCTCAAAGGGTGGGCAACAATAGTAGTGAACACCTCAAAAGAATAATAATCCACAACCACAACAAGGTAATAGCCCGCAGATAGGAAAGAATTGCAACTGGTGGCGCAACAAGCGCAATAGACATGATCAGCCTGCTCAGAGTGCACAGTCTTCCATCAGTAGAGGTAGTTTCTAGCAATCCAATGCACCTTTGAGTGGCAGAGGACTCGGTAGAGGCACTAGTTGTTACTCATGTGGACAGCAGGGACACATTGCTAGGCAGTGTTTGATGAGAGGTTCTTCTGGTTTTGGGCCTCGACCTATAGTTTCAGAGCCTACAGTGGGTGATGCAGGATGATCACATATAGTTTATGCTACAGTTAATGATTGTCAAGCTGATCACCAAAACACAGTGGTCGAGACTTCAGGTAAGTTACATGGTGTTAGTGTTTCCATTCTTTTTTATTCTGAAGCTACCGACTCTTTTATTTCACCTACCATCATTGAGCGATGTGGTCTTGTGGCGGTAAAGCAAGGCGGTAACTGGAAAGTAGAATTTTCCTCTGGGGTGAAAGTAGTAGTAGAGAACCTTGTACATAATTGTGACCTTAAAATTGGTATGTTAACTACCTTAGTGGATCTTCATATTACACCTTTAGGATCGTATGACATAGTTTTAGGTATGGATTGGTTAGCATCTCATCATGTCGTGATTAACTATCAACTTAAGATAGTTAGTTGCATTAATGATTTAGGTGTGAAAGTGGAAATCATAGGTATACAAAGACCTATCTCTTTGCGGATGATATCTGCTATGCAATTAAAGAGATGTCTTCGTCAGGGTTGTCAACTATTTGCAACAACAATTGCTGATTTGGAAGAAGGTGAGAGTCAAGAGATATCTCTTGATGATCATCCTATTCTTAGGGAATTTGCTGATGTGTTTCCTGATGATATACCTAGAATGCCACTGAAGAGGGATATTGATTTTAGAGTTGGTCTATTTCCAAGAGCAGAGCCTATATCTAGAGCTCCATATAGAATGACGACTCAGGAGTTAGAGGAGCTACGTATCCAGTTAGAGGAATTATTAGAAAAGGGTTTTATTCATCCTAGTGTTTCCCTTTGGGGAGCACCTGTCATCTTCATAAAGAAGAAGGATGGGTTACTTAGATTATGCATTGGCTATCATCAATTGAACAAGGTTACGGTTAAGAATCGTTATCCTTTTCCTAGAATCGATGATCTTTTCGATCAAATCAAGGTAGCTAATGTGTTCTCCAAAATCGATTTGAAATTTGGTTACCATCAATTGTGAATTGTTGAAGCAGATATTCATAAAACTGCATTTTGAACTCGTTATGGGCACTATGAATTCATAGTAGTACCATTTGGGTTAACGAACGCACCATCAGTATTTATGAGTTTAATGAATGGTTTTTTTCATACATACCTTGATCACTTTGTCCATGTATTTCTCGATGATATTTTGATCTATTCGAGAAACATGAAGGAGCATGAAGAACACTTGAGATAGGTATTGCAATGTTTAAGGGAAAATCAGTTATATGCGAACCTGAAGAAGTGTGACTTCTTTCAAACTGAACTAAAATACCTTGGACATGTGATATCTGGAAAAGGTATTGTTGTGGATCCTTCAAAGATTCAAGCTATTGTAGATTGGTCTGTGCCTTCTAATGTAGGTGAAGTGCGTAGTTTTATGGGTTTAGTTGGTTATTATAGATGGTTTGTTGAGGGATTTTCTGGAATTGGTCATCCTATTACTTCTCTTCAAAGGAAAGGGAAGAAGTTTGTTTGGACAAAGCAGTGTCAGTTGGCCTTTCAGACACTTAAAGAGAAGTTGACTAATGTGCCTATATTGATTGTTCCTGATCCTACTAAGGATTTTGTAGTTTGCATAGATGCATCCTTAGAGGATTTGGGAGCAGTTCTGATGCAAGATGGGAGTGTGATTGCTTATGAGTCTCACAAAATTAAGGATCGCGAATTAAACTATCCCACTTATGATTTAGAACTTGCTACAGTAGTGCATGCATTAGTTCGATGGAGGCATTTCTTATTGGGTCACCATTTCAAACTTCATACTGATCACCGTAGTCTACAATACATTTTTACGCAACCTAACTTGAATGCTAGACATAGACGGTAGATGGAGTTCTTGTGTGAGTACAATTTTGAAGTGAGATATGTTCAAGGAAAAGAGAATGTAGTGGCTGATGCTCTTAGTCGTCGTCAACATGAGATCTCTGCTACTACTCTTGAAGTAGATTTGAGAGGTCAAATATTAGCAGTACTTCCTATTGATAGATTGTATCAGGAAGTAAAGTCAGAGATTGAATCTGGTAGACCTTTAGAAGGTCGATTTTTAGGGTATGTCCTTGAACTAGATGGTATATTATGGTATTTAGGTCGTATCTATGTACCACATTTTGAGAGTCTTCGTACATTAATTATGACTAAAGTACATCGAACTCCATACTCACCTCATCCAGGTGTTAAGAAAATGCATGTAGATCTTCGACAATTCTATTTCTAGCCTGGTATGAAATGTGATATTGCTGACTATGTATCGAGATGTCTTGAATGTTAGTGAGTCAAAGCTGAGCATCAACATCTCGCTGGATTATTGCAACCACATCTCATTCCTAAATTGAAATGGGATATTATATCTGTTGACTTTATTGTAGGGTTACCTACGTCATCACATCGACATGATGCCATTATGGTAACTGTTGACCGATTGACTAAGGTGGCTCATTTTTCACTAGTACGATCATCATACAATGCTTCTTCTGTAGCTAGGATATTCATGGAGGACATAGTTAGATTGCATGGGATTCCTCGTAGGATTATTTTTAATAGAGATCTTGTATTTACATCAGCTCTATGGACTTCATTACAACATGCTCTAGGTACATAGTTGAACTTTAGTTCAGCGTATCATCCTCAAACCGATGGACAAACGGAGAGAGTTAATCAAATATTAGAGGATATGCTTAGAATGTACATAATGGACCAACAATCACATTAGGAGGATTATCTATATTTAGTAGAATTTGCTTACAATAACGGATATCAGAGTTCCATAGGTATGCCACTATTTCAGGCATTATACGGTCGTCCTTGTCGAACTCCATTGAGTTGGGATCGACTTGAGGATAGAGTATTACTTGGTCCTAAGATGATTTGAGACATGGAGCAACAAGTTGACCGTATGAGAGAACATTTGACAGCAACACAGGATAGACAAAAGAAGTATGTTGATGTGCATAGAATAGACTAATAGTTTGTAGTTGGAGATAGAGTGTTTCTTCGAGTACGACTGTGAAAGAGTCCAATCCGTTATGAAAAAGGCTATAAGCTTGCACCTCATTTCATTGGGCCATTTGAGACCCTAGAGAGGATTGGTCCTATGGCATATCAACTCACCTTACCACCCAGTTTGTCAAATATTCATGATGTTTTTCATGTATCAGTTCTTAGACCATATCATCCCGACATTTCTCATGTACTTGATTGGAATGTGCTACAGGTAGAGGACGAGTAGCTGGCTTTGGAACCCGTGGCCATTCTACAGTGCCAGATGCTCAGTCTTAGGGGTCAAGATGTTGATCAGGTGAGGGTCCAATGGGATCCTAGCCATGAGGCTTCTGCTACTTAGGAGGATGTGACACACATGAAGAAACTTTATACCTATCTATTCGCAGGCTTTCAGGAGCAACCCTGATCCTAGGGGGGAGGATGTAGTACCCCTCCATTTATGCTTATGTTTTCTGTTAGCATGTTTTCACACTGTTGGACTTTGGTACTTTGGTTTGGATATTTTGATCGCTAATTTTGAGCGATAGTGGATTCACTTTGTGATATGATGATACATTGTATGGTGATAATTGATTTTTGACATGCTTTGTTATAGCGTAGATATTTCCTTCAGATGTTATTGCTATATATATGTTTATGATGGACTAGTCATTATTTAATTTTTCAGTCTGATGTGACGTGTATTGGTGTGGAGAATGGAGTTGCATCACTCGCTTGTGAGTGCCCTATGATTTATGTGATTTACTCTGCATGGTGTGCTTGTACAATGGATTATGTATATATGCATGTTATTTGTTTGGTTGCAGGATTACAGGTACATGACACCGACTCCACCTGATTACTCAGTTCTAAGCATGTCAAGACTCAATGGAAATGTTGATTGGGAGGTACTAACATGGTTCATCCTAGTCTAGTCTTAAACCTAGTCACAGTATAATGTCAGTTTTAGTTTGGAGTCTTTGGTTGTCTTGTTCGTCCCTGATTCGATCAATTGCTTGAAAGGAAAATTTTGTCAATTCCTTAAGGATAGCTTCATTATGCTTTAATTTACTATTGTTTCCTTTAAATTAATTTTAAATCTTTGAAAAATAAAGGTTTTACATTTCATTTTCAATTAATTAGTTTGTTTGGTTAAGCAATTTAATTATTGGATTAAATTTCTATTTATTTAAAATTAAAATTGTTTTAAATGTGTGAATAGATTTTATTTTAAATTAATTATTATGTGAGAAATTTGTATTTTGAAAATTGAAAATTGAAAATTATTTAAAAAGGCATTTAAATTTTGATAAGGAAGAAATGAATGATTGTCGTGAGGTTGTTGAAAGATATTTGTTTCTTCTTGACATGTGTGCCAGTTGAATTAATTGCCTTTTTGGGTGGAGGATTTTCTAAGAGGTTATCTGGGATTTGGGAAAAAAAGAGAGGATTACCTTTTTCTTCACGGAAATTGAAAGAATAGGGTGCTGTTAAAATTGTTTTCAAAGAATTTGTGATTTCTTTTGTATTGTTGTATATTTTTGGAAGTTCTCTAGTTGAGATTTTGGCATATTTGGGAATTGGTGTTTAGGAAAGGCTTTGGAATCTATAGGAAAAGCTATTCTTCATCAGATAGATTTTTGAAGCTAAGGAAAACAAGTATTTCCCTTGTGTTTTTAATTTGTTTGCTTTTGAAAAAAAATGTTTGTGAAAAGAAATTTCATTTAATTAAAATCCCTATAATTTCTAGAAAATTGCTTACTCAGATTCCTTTTGTAAGGATTCGTTGGTTTCAAAACTTTTCTCTCTCAGAGAAAATACTATTTTTAAATTATGAAGGAAAGCATTTAAAAGTGGAAATGAATTTGAAACCTCCGGGGTAAATTAGAATTTGATTGGAAACTCGTGTATTTTCCTTTAAAACCCCGCTGAAAATTTTCACTTCCATTGAAACCCCTCAAGTAAAAAATCTATTCTAGTAAACTCAGGAAATTTCAAAATTCTCCATTAAAAAAAAAACCCTGTTGGAATTTAATATATATATATATTTGAATATACATTTATCTTCACATACAAATTGGATTGTGAATTGTATTTATTTATTTTATTTTTTTGTTTGGGTAATTTTGAAATTGCCGCATCAAGAAAAATTAGTTAAGGGTTTCCAAATTTTGGTAAAATGGAACAAAACCATCTAAATCGCTAGACATGTTAAATGCGGATATTATTTTATTATGTTAAAATTTATACATTACCTGGTAAGGGGGCCGTGAGGGTTTTTCCCCATAGTCACCACCCCTAAAGGACACAATGGTGGGAGAAGGCTGCGGCTACTCCCACAGCCGTTGCCCCTAAGGGAGGCAATGGTGGGAGCAACTCCCATAGTCGTTGCTCGTTACACATGCCGACCCTTGTAGGAGTCGTCGCCTGTAGTAATAGTGACGCTGGCCCGAGTTTTAATGTTTCGGCCTCAAATAAAATTTAAACAAATTCTTTCCTATGATTTAAAATGTGAATTTTTATATATTACAGATTTCGTATTTAATACAAATTTCTCTAAAATATGAATTATATATATAGATATATATATATATATATATATATATATATATATATATAATTTGTTTTTTGTAAAAAATAATAGTTTAATATTTAAATAAATTTTTATTTAAATACATGCATGTAATGCATGAGAATAATTATCTTTAAACAAAACAATTTATTTGATTGAGAAAAAAATTAGTTTTTATTTATATGTGAAATTGAGGAAGGTAAAAAAAATTAGAATTAAATAATGTATTTTCCTTTATTAAATGAGAAAAGAATTACAATCAAGTTGTTATATTTTCTTGTTAATTCTTATTAAATGACTGGATTTAGTAAATCCGAATAGTAGACATTTATTTTTTTTCCTGGTTTGCTATAAATTGTATTTTCTTTTATTGGGCAAATTGGGCATGTTTATAGATGTATAAGTCTTCCAGACAAGTTGTAAAATGTGGGAGTTGTGATTGTTTAAGTAGAATTCTTGTGTTGGCTAAGGTTGTGTACATGATTTTTGTATGGTGTTTAGACACCTGATTTTATGAACATAGACTTGATGTTCGTTATGAAAAGTGTAGAAATTTATGTTGTATTTTTGTACACCTTGTCTATCTTAGTCAGGGAAACTTAGATTCCTTTGTTATGTTAAGGGGAGTGGCTCTATTTGAGGGCCAACACACAAAGTGGTGTGAGGGTAACTTACAAAGAGTTAGTAAGTTAGTGATAACTAAACAACATAGTAGTTAGATTAAAATTTTTAATAAGATTATTATGCCTCGCTTATAGACATTAGAGCTAGTTCAGCCTTGAGTATAAGTTGAGAAGGCCTAGAATGGAAAATCGATATCTTGTTACTTTAAAAGATATTCGATTATGCAATAGTTTGCAAATGGGGCCAGGTTTCGTAAGAGGTTACCAAGGTAACCCATGATGGGGGCCAGAACCTAGGAAGAAACACCAGGGTAACCTTTGCAACATTGTGATAACACTCCACCTAAAATAATAGTTTACCTTGTGTACTTAGCACATTTGATTGTCTTAATTTTAGAAGCAATGTAACCATCAGTTAGTTATGTACTTGTGTCTAGGGTGAATAGGTTATGTCTAGGTAACCATATTACTATCTTCTAGCATGAGGGGTGGACCTACAGGTACCACATGGTTGGGTGGAATGTGCATCTTACTCCATTGGGTCCCTAGTTTAAGATCATGGCAATGAGAGCTTTATGGATGGAGATCTCGTGACTGGATTAATATATGTACTTCTTTATTGCATCAGTGAAAATCTTGTATTTGAAACATCCCTCAATTGTTTATGAGGTGAACATTTGTAAAATGTAATTGTAACTATTATTTGACCTACCTCATCTAAAGAATGAGTATTGTAATATTATTTCAAATGCAATGTAAGAATCATATTTGTACTTTATACTTTCATGAATGGAATTCAAACGTTGTGCAATGTTTACTTTTAAAGTTTATGTTAATTAAATCTGTGCAATGCTATATACTAAAGTCGTCTATGGAATCTAAACTAGTGTAACGTCGCGTAACTTAGTGAATGTATGAAACTAATTAAGTTAATATTAATATTTAAAATAAAAAGTTATTTCACTTTTAGAGACAATTGCAACATTCCTTAGGTTATAAGACGGGGCATTACAGGATGGGCCAAATAAAATTTATTCTGTTTTATGTAAACAATAGAACCAAGAGTAGAGGATATTTGACTTAAAAAAAATTCTACATTGAAAAGGAAAACCATTTAAATTCAACCCAAAAAAAGATGCAAAAGGACTTCTTGTCGGAGATGAAAAAGTCCCAAGTCCGGTATTTGAAAACAAGGAGGAAGAATTGGACTTATTTTGGGCCCTTATAGTGGATAACCTCAACATGGTTGGCTTCAACAAAATGGATGGGAAAAAACCCCTTAGTGCATTTTTGCATGACACCTTGGTAGATCTCGTGTGGGTTCTAGGGCCTACCAACCTAGTCTTGAAGAATTCTTTTTGTAGGGATGCTACCCACAAAATAACTAATTAAAGTAAATTTCTCTAGCCATTTGTAAGCATTAGAAAATTAAGGAATTGAGAGAACACTTAGGGGTGTCTTAGGGGACATAGCTCATGGAAGACAATAGGTATAAATTTCTATGGATTCCTAAGCAAGGATGACCTTAGGGAATTGTCATCAAACCTAGAACTCTAGTAGCAACAATTATGGATGAATGAAAGGTTGATGCCATATAAAGGGGTGAAAATCATGTGCAAGCTTAGCAATTGAAAGAACATTGCAATAAATGCAAATGTAGGAAAATCCTTGTAGAAAACTGTAGCTGAACATACACACCGCAAAGCCAAGAATCCAGTGGAGCAAAAAAGTCATCCCAACCACTCATTACTCAAGACAAAACCAGTTTCTTATTAATATCATATAAGAGTTAAAACATAACAATAGCATTCCATCTTAATATCTTTACAAATCAATTAAATCTCATTTTATATTAAAGATTCTCTTTAAACATAACACATTTACTAAGATGACCTTACACAACAATTTATTTCTAATTAAAATACTAGGCATCTAGTCACATAAACATTGACCACAATGCATGCAGTAATCAATTTAAGACATTTAACATGACCTTATACAAGGACTAAAAAGACAATATAAAAACTTTAGCACAGGGGATCTGAAATCACAATCAGAAGCAGAAAAGTCAGAAATGGAAGTTGGCAGATTTAAATGCTTCTGATAAGAAAAACATGAATCTTTAGAGACAAGCATAAGCCGCAAGCAATCCAAAAGGTGCTTGTATCCAATCAAATTTAGATCGCTGCTACAAGGCCATGGATATTGGGACTTAATAGGGGAAATATGGCAGCACAGATGCAGGAGCAAATCCAATCAAATTGAGAGTGCTATTAGAATTTGGTTCTTTTGTCTTTTATGGCTATCAGCGCTGTAAGAATGCATGGTTATTACTTATCCCTCACTTCTTTTTCCTTTTTCGCCTTGGAGACCATTTCCACTACGAAATCATTTCAAAAGCCCGACAAAATTTCTCTATCAATGAGAAAAATCACTTACAAACCAAAACAAGTCGACATATCGCTTAACCTTCCTCTTCTTGAAATGCGTTGGTCTCGTTCCTAAAAAAGGAAAAGAAACGGACATTGTAAATTCTCATTCCTAAAAAAGAAAGAAAAACAGATATCGCAAATTCCCATTCCTAAAAAAGAAAAAGAAACAGATATTGTAAATTCTCATTCCTAAAAATGAAAAAGAGGATGCCCCACAGCTTGGAAATAACTCAGAGCATGAAGGAAAATAGGTGGATCTGTGTTTCTTCCATATAGCTTTAAAACGGTATCGAATGGAGCGAATGAAATGATTCAATACGAACTTTAAGTAAAGGTAAAAGTTTCATGGAAAAACATATAATTCCATAGTAGTATTTACTTGATATGTTAAATATATTCTTAAAAAGTTTTAAGAGCGTTAGTTTATTTAAAGAATATTTATATATATATATATATATATAAAATATGAATAAGTGTTTATATTAATAATTATAAATTTAGTATAGATATTTGAAATACATCTATCTAAAAATGTTTAGAGATATCAATTTTCAGTTATTTTATTTACTTAAAAATTATTATAGTTTACTTTATAATTATTTAAGAATCAATTTATTTTATTTATATGATTGATATTGTTTCTACTTGACTAACAATAACTTAATTTCATTTACTCAATTTTAATCTAATTTCACATTATTTACTTTACTTTTATTTACATTAGAATTATTTTTATTTTATTTAATTTAGACTTATTTTATTTGATTACACTGTTTAGGAAGAACAATTTAACTTTGCATGTAAATATAACTTTACTTTAAAAATATCATTTATTATTTTAATTATTTTATTTTATTTCATTTTGAAAAGTATAGTAAATATTACATATATGTATGTTACTTATTTAAAGTATAACATTAGTTATGTTTAAAAAATACATAGTTTTTTTTTTTTTTTAGCATAGAACACCTCTCGATTTGAATAATACTTGGATGTCTAAATTATTTTCAAATTTAAGTATATAGGTAAGTTTTTGCTAACAAACTCATGTCATTAAAATCCACTACTTGTTGTGAGCAACCATAATTATACCTTTTAGCAAAAGAAAATTATATATATTCACAAAAATGTGGGTAGAATAAGTCACACCTCAATGTCCAAATGATAATAGAACTAGGCAAAAAATATAATAGAAAGATGGCAGATGGAAAGAGCTAAGGAAATAATATGAGGAAAATTTTGATCTCTTGTGTAACTCCAAATATTAGTGGGGTCTTGGGTATCCATGAAGTATTCCCAAAAAATATTTCCATCATTATCATTTAAATATTCATCAAGGGGTTGTGTCATGAGAAGACAATAAGAAAGATCAATGTGAAAGAATTTTACAATATCTAGCCAACCACCAAACCCATGGCTAAGAACCTAAGAAGAGACATAGTAGCTTTGGGTAAGCTTAGACCATCCTATCAAAGACTTGTCCTTATCTATTCTTGTAGGAGGTTGATATTCATCATTATGACCATCATATTCACCATGGGCAAAGTCACGGATTTTCCCTTGATGATGTCCACAAGGTTAATAATGACCTTGGCTAGAGGAAAGAGTTAGAGGGTCTATGGAAATAGTGAATGAGGCATTACTCCAATGATCTAAGGGAACCCAGAGTATTTCACCTTAAGTGCAACCTTGTTGGCTTGTACCAAGATCTATGAAATTACATTAGAAAAAATCATACCTTTAGTACAAAGTAACTAGTATTAACTAAACATCCAATAAATAAAACACAATTCCTATCATCAATATGTTGAAAATAATTTTCATAATCAAAGGATGCCAAATTTGGGCATATCTATAGGGGAATATAGTCCAAGCCACAAATAAAACATATGCCATGAGAATGAATTATGTCAAAAGGTACTAAAAACTGATGAATATAAGTGTTCATGCCCTAAGATTTGTGGGAAAACAATAAAATATGCTAAAGAGTCTCTTGATGACTGTAAAATAACCATCAAGAATCTTTGAATCATATATGAGTTAATTTTGGTCTAATAGGAAGGCCTTGTAAAAAAGTAAAATGGAGAAAATGAGTAGACTTCAACTCTAGAATACATGACCAAATAGTTTGAAACCTATGCTTCCAAGAACTCAAAGAGGATTCGAACAACCATCTCTAGTTTAAAATATGTACCATTGATAAATGTAGAGAGAAACAAGAATATCCTGTATGTGACTTTTAGATTAAGGTAAATGACATGTTAGGTATGATTTACCTAGCCAATCTAAATTTCCTTAATCTCCTTCAAATCTTAAGAGTTTATCTTGAACACAAACTAACTTTGAAGATGAGATAAAGAGAGCTTATTCGAGTTCACATAGACAACTTTACGAAGTAGGTGGGTAATAGTGGCCAAAATGTAATACCATGACAAAGGAAAAAATTAGAATTCCTCGCAAATAGGGACATGAAGATCCCTTTTTTTAGAGAGAATAAAGTTTGAGTCTAGAGTTGACAAACAAAAAATTAAGTATGAAAAAAATATCATAACTTGTATGTATAGCTTTCACATGGATCATTTCAACAAAAATAAATAAATAAACCCCTATTGAAGGTTTTAGACCATATCAAGGTGTACCCCATGAGAGGCCCAAGGCTTGTTGATCTAATATTTAAGTATGCTTTAAGGGGGAATCCTCCAAAAAAAAATTGTCATATTTAAATAATATGCTATAGTCATTTGTAGGCACTATAAAACTTTGGGATGGGTAACGCCATGTTTTATAAGATATTCATTACAAAAAGACGTTGGGGAAAAACTTTTGCAGATTTTTGTTTGGAGCAATTGTCAAGAGCTATCAAACCATCAAAACCAACATAAATTATTGTGTTGATAAAGTTCAAAAGCATTACAAAGGACTAAGGGAATGCTATTAGGCATTGTAATTTGAAATTCCTTGTAACTGATACAATGGAGAAATGAACTTTCTTATGCAAAAGCATAATATGACATAAAAAAAGAAAACAACGTAAAACAAAAGACCAAAACCTTAGAAAAACTCATACAATCTTATTTCATTAATGATAAAAACATATTTTGAATCTTCAATGTTCATAAAAATCATATATATAATAAATTTTTATTTAACAATTATTTTATTTTGTGTGCATGATTTTTTATTTATAATTTTCTTTAATTTTTAAGATAAAATTTAATTTTAATTTTGAAAAAAATGAGCTATTGTATAATTGAACTCTTCTGTTTCATTTTTATTTTGAAAAATAAAATAAATATTATACATTTATATTATATATTCGTAATTACAAATTTTTAATTTTAAAAATATATTATGTTATTTTGAGTTTTTATGTACTTAGTCCGGCCATAAACACTTCATACTTTACTGCGACTGAAAAAATTCTCAACCTAAAGATTATACATCTACAATTCCAAAAGTGGTTCAAATTCAGTCTCGCTTGAATGTAAATACAAAATTTACGTATCTTGCTACGAGAATAATGAGCTTTGTGTGGGTAAAATATAAATTCCGAGAAAAAGAAAAAGAAAAAGACCTTGGAACTTATGCTGCAAGTTTGCTCGGTATCTTTGTTTTTCCTAAAACAGAAAAAAATCTATCATTGTCAAATTTGAACAAGAATGTATAAATCACATGGGTCTGTGTTTCTGCCTTTAGAACTATTCAAGCATCTATTACATCCGCTTAGTCAATGGGCCATGCGCTTTACTGTTTCTTAAGAACGAAGTTATGCCCAGATTCTTAATGCCTTAAAATAGAAGTCGAACTTTCTTAAAACATAGAAATTGAAAAACAATAAATTTCATATTTAACAAAAACTATTCATTTACTAGCGAAAAAAAATATGGTCATAATATTATACTTATATAGTTAATCTTTAGAATTAAATGTAATGATCTAAATCAGTTTGGATCATTTTTAATTGTTGAATGTTATTCTACTTTAAGTTATAAGAGTTAAACATTTGACTACAAATAAGATGTTGAATCTAATTACACAGTCTCATTCACTGCATAAGCCTTGAAAATTATAAGACATGATTTGAAAATTATAAGACATGATTTGAATCCTTGTTGCACATGATATCTTCATCTAAATTTAAATTTTGATTCAATGTCACACCATTTGAAAAGATAGGTAATTATTGTCATATCATATTTAATGTGTAATACAAATTTATTCTAGTAGTAGATATGTTACTATATTTAATAGTAATAATCTTTGGATGTTATGTTAATATTTACATAAAATAATTCCAAAAAAGTATATGAAGAAAATACGTTATTAAAATATAAAGTATATATAAATATGATCTAGCACATATGTAAGAAGAAGCTGCAACACAATGTCCAACTCAATATTAACAAAGAATTACCATTAATGTCATTGAATTGAAGGATAATGTTTAATGGACAAATATCTTGGAAATTTTTTTAGTTTTTATTAAAATAATGAGTTTGTGCTCACTATCAGTTGTATTTTATCATTTCATAGTCGACAAGTCACCCACAATCTTCATAAGGTCATCCTTTACCTCGTATTTTCTTAAGAAATCTATATCAATGGAGAGATTTCATGGGCTTTAAGAGGATTCTATAAAAAGAAAGAATGCACATAGTAGACATCTTACACCACACAATCCAATACAATTTTTTTCGTTTGAGTATAGAGTAATAATCCTTAATAATTTTATTTTCTTTAAACTCATTTAATTGCTAAATTTGATTACCTTTAGGTAAATTAATAACTTAACCAATACAAAATAATGATTATATTACTAATTAAAATTAATTTTATGAGTGAATTAATAAATGGATTTTAAATTACATTAGTGAACCTTTTATAACTTAATAATATTTATTTTTACAGATTAAATTTACTTCACATAAAATAATGAACTAGTTAGGATATACTTATGGCCAAAGGACAATAATTGTAAGTAGCTTTCGATGTATTGAGCTAAGTACACATCATAACTGATAACTCTCTCGTGCACATGTACCAAAGCATGAAAATATTAATTTTTAATTGTACTTTGATTTAGCTATATTCATGTCCCCAATTTTTGCCTCATTAATATTTTATAGGGATTTTTATAAAATAGGAAAACTTTTTATTTCTTCATGATGTTATTTAAGTTGCATATTCTATTTATTTGAAGGTTTTATCCATAAAATTTACTTTTATTCAAAATATCATCATTATTGTGATTGCATCCTTAATTGATAATATATTGTGATAAGACCTGGGGAATAAATAATACCCTGCTACCATATTTCACTTTATTGTTAATTTTGAGAGATAACATGCATAACCATAAAGGTCTATACATCATTTAAAATATAAAAATATAAAAATATAAATCCATCTTAATATGTTTTGATTAGATTAAACAGGGAAGGGCTCGTGCCCATTTACAAAACAACCATAGAGGCAGAAGATGGGAGCCTCATTAGAAATGAGAAAATAGAAAAAAAAAAAATAATAATCAAGAGACTAGCAAAGAAAAGGAAAAACACAAGAAATAGAAGTTGGTGATAAGCATAACCCAATAACTAGCATCAATAGAAAGATCAAGGTAGTTTGAAAAAAATGAGAAGAGGCCTTAAATGAGGGGTAGGATAAGAGTGGAAAGTCATAAAAGGGTTACCAAGCTAAGAACCACAATTCCTTTTTATCTTGCTCAAGGACCCATAACCATCAACACTGTGGGGATACAAAGAAGAGGACACAATGATTTTCTCTAGATCCTTACTATTGTGGGAAATAACTATAGTATGCGACATAGTCCTATCATGAGGCAGAGGGCACTGAACAATAGAATTGGGTTGGGGTAGCTAAGAGGAATCATAATGAATTTCTAGTACCCAAACACCAAGCTTGGAGCAAAGATTCACTCTTTTGGGTAACTCATAACTAGACTCAACCAAGACACAAAATCTAGCATAAATAAAGTTGGATGAAGATTTAGTAACCTGATTAAAGTTTATAAATCAACCAACACTATTAGAAATATCCTGAAGAATAACATCATTCCAGTATTCCCAAGGGAGTGTAGGGAAATGAACCCAAATAGGCTAGAAAATCTCAGAAATATTGAATCCAATAAACTAGCTTTCTAAATGAAGAAAATCCTTACCAAAATTCTAAGGGCCTTCCTAAAAAATGTGAGTACTATCCTCCATATAATCAAATGAAAATGACAGATAACCATTAATCAAATTTGTAATGAAAAGACCAAAGGTCATCCAATAATTAGAGGCCCAATTAGGGATAATGTCAATATTTGTTCTATAATAAAATATCTCGCGATAAGAGTAGAATGTAAACCATCCATTGATCTATTGACCCACTCATTTAGAATAGTGAGAGAAATAGAAGAAAGAGCATGAGGAAACTCAACATTTTTGAACTCATCCTGAAAAAGCCTCTCAAGAAACAACTATAGAAGCAACAATTCTCCCATATGTAGGGGTCAAAATATAGACAATGAGGCTAAGGATCCATAGAGTGAGGAACCCCAAAATACTATAGCCCTACAAACCAAAAAGATCAGTAGGAATGGGAGCCACCACTAAGGAGAGAGACCCAAAAAGAGAGCCCACCCAAGGAATATGCTTAGAACCCTCATCAATCCTATCCACAATAGGGGAAAAAAAATTAGAATGAGACAAAATCTCCAAATGAGTCATAGGTGGGAACAAATCTTAGGAGTAGGTAGTAGAAAACCCCCTTCAAAGATTCACATAGGTTAGAGTGATCCTAATCTAGATTGACATAACCCTTATTAGGCATAACAAACTCATGGGAAGACTATTGGGCTTCCAACTATAAAGAAAGAAGTAGAATATCATCTTCATGATCAAATAGGTCACTCCACCCATCAAAAAGCTAGGTGTGACACCATTCTTAGCAGTAAAATGGGCCTCCAATAGAATTCCCATGGTAGTTTCATCCTCCTCCAAGCACATCAAAAATTTTGAGGATCTAGCAAAATCATCCTTAGAACTTCAATCCATAACATCAAAACTAATGTCAACATCATCAAATGTTATAAATTGTATAATAGAAGGCTCCAAAGAAAGAATATGCTACCAAGGAAGGGGGACATGAATAGACCCTTGCATAGCTACAACAAAAATTAGTGCCATCAACATTATTTACAATGCCTCCTTCAACATGATCTCCCTTCTCCATCTTCTTTATCATCTTCCTCTACACCAATATGATAGCCTTCCACCCCTACGCTTTTTAGGATTTGTGGCACCTCATCCCTACTTAGAGAGAACACATCACATTTTCTAAATCCATGTAAAAAAACTATGTGGAATGTTATTCTTATAAGTGGTAAGGATTACATAGTGTCCTCTACCTCATGAAAATATTGTGTTTTATACTACAATGATTTCCCACAATGGTAAGGATATTTAGAAGATCATTGTGTCCCCTCCTTTGGATCGCTATAGTGTTCACGGTTATGGATCTTTGAGTAAGATAAAGAGGAAGAGTGGTTCTGAGCTAGGTAATCCTTCTATTTCTTTACACTATCATCTTGCCGCTCATCTGAGACCTCTTCTCAAGTTTAGTTTCAAATCCCTTGATATTTATTTTGATGCTATTTTTTGGGTTATATCCATCACCAACCTTTGTTTCTTATGTTGTTCTTTGGCTTTGTTAGTCTCTTTTTTTTTTCTCTTGCTTTTAATGTATAATTTCTTATGAGACTCCTCTCTTTTTCCTCTATGGCTATTTTTAAAGTGGGTATGTGACCTTCCTACTTTAATCTAATCAAAACAATTTGACTCATGATCCTCCTCTTGAATTCAATATCCAATGTTATTTATATATATCATCATACTCACCACATCAAAAAAATGTGGTGTATCATACAAATAATACATCATGATTTAAGTAGGTGTATGGCTACCAAAAGCCTCAGGACCCAGTGGTGGTGTTTGGTGTGATATTGTAGATCATGAGTAGCTCTTCGAGCTACTCTATTTAAAAATAGACTACAAATTACCACTTATCCCTACATTAACCATAAGGGCTATTGTGTACTACTCTTGGAGATGATCTCTCAATGCTTTCATGCTTTCAAGTTCCTCTCACAAAATGACCTGTGGCTTTACTGTAAAATGAGACTGAGTCCTTTTGGTTATCAGATCCTCATATGTTGTTCTCCATCATGATAAATACTTGAACATATCTACATGAAACCCTATTCTTTGTTGTGTCCAATGCTCTACACATGCCAGGTAATGGGTGTTATAATTGACTATGGAGATAGCCTACCAAGATCTAGAGGCCAAATAGAAAGCATAAGGAGAGAAAATGAATGTGAAAAAGAATGCACTATATTCCTATGAATTATTCAAATATGATTCAATTTTGTACAATGTATGAGAGACCCTTTGGTTATATAACCAAGGTGAGACATAAGATTTCATAAGTTTATGACAAGTGCCTTAATCATATGACATGGGACAACTTATCATAACTACCTATCTCACATGTATTACAAGTTAAAAGATAA
Organism: Sequoia sempervirens; assembly: GCA_007258455.2. NCBI lineage: Eukaryota > Viridiplantae > Streptophyta > Pinopsida > Cupressales > Cupressaceae > Sequoia > Sequoia sempervirens. Next base: position 10,773 of record VDFB02050008.1, on the reverse strand, counting down.
GATAGTAAATAATGGCATATAACACCTTATAGAAATGTTCCAATGACCTAAGTAAACTTAACATATAAATAATTCCCCTAGTAATGAATTAACTAGGTACAAGACTTTATTTACACCAACACCCCTCCTTAACTGTAACTTACATAGTAGAAAATTATTATGCAAATGACACAAATATGGGTCCTAACTATGAGGCCATGCTAGGTACCCATGTACATATGCAAATAAAATATCTCACAAATGGAGAAAATGAGAAAACATAGTGGGACAAAACTCCTAAAAAAGATCGATGAAAGATACGAAAAAGCTCTCAATGATGCATGAGAAGGCCAAAAACCCATGCGAGGAAAAATACCCCCATAAGAGAGAAGAAGAAGAGAGACAATGTAGCCCCCCCTAAATGGTGATCTCCTACAATGATAGAAGCTTGATCATATTGAGTGTTGAAGAGGATCTAATCTTATCAATCAACGTTTCTCCCCTTAGGAAGAAACAAAACCATGAATGCATGCAAGAGTTCTTCTCAATCTTGAAAGGAAGATGAATGAAGCTAGATGATGTATGATGTTTATGAAGCATGCTCAAGTGTCTCCATGTTGATGTCAAAAGTTGAAACACTCCAAATAGACATTCTAGGCCATAGTGCTAAAAGGAAATTCTAGAATCTAGTAGAGATGAATGTATAACAAAATTCAAAGGAAATGATATCCCCTTTGATGATAAATAATCCTTCTCCAAATGTTTTCCAAAAGGATATACAGTCATGTCAAACTGCATAGGATAATCATGTAGAGAATGGACAATATGGTCAAAGTGTTCCTTTGCAACAACTGAAGAATTATCTTCTCCATCAAAGAGAAGATGAATGCCACCAATGATGTCTCCCAAATCTGTAATATAAGACTGTATAAAAAAGTCTAAAATACCTATCAAGAATCCATCACAAGAATCTAAATCTGAAAGAAAATGAGGAGCTTATTGCTCTAAATCACAAGGAACCAAAACTATGGCAACACAAGCATCCTCATGTACAACAGTGGATGATTCTACCAATTCTAGATTACAAGAATCATCTACTTGAAGGTGTTGAATCATAGATGAAGAAGATGAACCCTCTAAATATGGATTAGGAGCCATAGAAACTTGAGTTTCAATAGATTTTTTTGTAGGATGAAAGGGAGAAGGTTTCGTGTCATCAAAAATACCATACCTAAATCCCAATGAGAAAGTTTTTTAGCTCTTTTATCATCAATAGGTCAAAATTTTACATGTGGAATAAGAAAGTATCCAACAGGATCATCTAGGAATGGAGATTTATTCGAGTCTCCATACATCTCCCAATTTTTTGTTATAAGGTCACAAGAAATCTCAATATCATTAGTGGCCATTTGTGTATCAATATCACAACTACAAAAATTACTACTAGGATATGTTATATTTTCATGTGCCACACAACTCTCTTCCAGTTTGATGAAGGTTTAGGAACTAGTCCAGAAAGATATGGCAAAATATTAAGCCACCTACAATGTGTTAGGATTCCATCTCTCCAACACTTAAAGTTCCATCAATTTAACCTTATTACAGTAGGATGATTTTTTATGACCATATTAAACTTCTTAATTTAGTCACACAATAGACCAATCAAGACATATAAGCCAACAAAGGAAAAAGATAACCCCATAAATTACTCAATCATGAGACCCTCCAATAAAATACTTGATTTGTGTAACTTTACATTTAGTGTGGTTATAGGTTCCACTTTCCAAAAATTGAAAAGAATTCTTGATCTTAGTACATGCAAATTCTAGAATTAGGCTATAGAATTATGTATAACTTTTTGTACAAAATGAGATTAATCTAATCATACCATTGAAAATTAAATGAAAAATTATGCAATTTTTTTATTTAAAATACACCAAAAAATGTTACCGTAGGGGCAGATATGAGCCCTTGAAGTTCTTAAAATGAGGACGAAGTAGGAACAACTATGAGAATCTAAAATTTCTAGAAAAACCAGAAACCATAACCAAAATCTAATTGCACCACTACAAAGAGCACAAAATTTTGCCCCAAATCAAAAAAACATTCTTGAAAGGAGGAGTCGGAATGACCAAGTTATATATGTTTGAAGTTATACTACAAAATCAACTTATGACGTAGTGTTGAGGTCATCAACTTATGAGCTTAAAAGTGATGGTTTCTTGGCCATGAAAATGGAATATTCACTAGGAATATTCTCTCATTGGTATGGAATAATATTCAATGGAATATACCAAAAAAATGCTAGAATCTCTAGCGAATCTTGTGCAATGACAAAATATGTACTTTCATAGTGGAATCTTCGAAAACATTCTTGAATGTTTCAATTTTTTCCACCTAGATTTTTTTTCTGGCTTTTATTTCTTGACCAGTTGTTGGAGAAGTGCATGCCCGCGGTGGTGGGCTCTTTGGCTTGTGCCACGTGGAATTTCCTGGCTGCCACTTAGGGTACGTCTAGTGCAGTAGAGTACCTTCTAAGATATGTTTGCTAAAACCACATAATTACAAGATTTTTGAATTTTTTTAAAATAAAAAAATTTCAAATAATTTTTTTCTCAAACTTTATATATATATATATATTGAAATTCTTTTTTTTTAGAAAAAAATATTGAAATAAAAAATATATTATTTTTTAAAATCATATCAGATGCGATTATGGTGATCTAGGGGCCAATATGACTCTCTAGGCAATTTTTTGTCTCAGCTTACAACTTCTCAAATTAGGATGGTTTGATAGTCAATTTTAGAGTTTTTTGGCTCTTTTGGATGCAATGGAAGGGTTAGATTTGACCCAAAATGCTCCAAAATTGCAATTTGTTATGGATCTAGAAACCACACTTCAACTTCAAAGTCTTAGGTTTGGTCTCATATGTCTGATTTGGATAAAACAAAAGGAAAAAATAACTTTCTCAAACTTCTTGAACTCAATGGTGAGCTCATATTTTCACTAAGAAGCTCTAATTTTAACCTGTAATAAAGAGCCACAAAGAGGAACCCCCAAAATCTAGTATTCCTATCAATTTTTTTGATTCTCTAGATCATTATACAATTCAAGAGAAGAGCATGCTCAACTTCTCAATATTTACCAAGATCTCTCAAAAAATGACTAACCAAAGGCACCCGACCATTTGATACCATGTTAGAATTGGCTATGGAGATAGGCTACCAAGATCTAGAGGCCAAATGGAAATCACAAAGAGAGAATACAAATATGACAAGAAAAAACTGTATTCCTATCAATTATGCAAATATAATTCAATTTTGTACAATGTATGAGAGACCCCTTGGCTATAAAACCAAGGTGAGTCATAAGATGTCATAAGATTATGACAAGTGTCTTAATCATATGACATGAGAAAACTTATTACAACTACTTAGGTTACATTTGTTAAAATTCAAAAGATAAGATAACTACTAATTACAACTAACAGCTTCTAGAAAGATTCTAGGACCTAAGTAAACTTAACATGTAAATAAGTCCCCTAGTCTCCTACTAGTGAATTAACTAGGTACAAGACTTTATTTACACCAACAATGGGGAGAAATATCTAGAACCATTTTTTATAGCACTCAACTCATAAAGTCAACCAAATCTTGTGTCCCAACTACAAAATAATGAAAAAATAGAATAATATTAGATAGAAGTATCATATATATATAAATAATTAAACTTAAAGAATGACATATAAAGAGTATAACTAAAATATCATAACACACCATATACCCTAGATCACTTGCTCGCTAGTTAGGATCTCAATATGTCACTATTGTACCTAAGCCTGGACTCCCTTGAGGGGCTAGGGGAATACTGTGGGTAGTGCAACTACTCTTTCCATAATTATAGGTGGGTAATCTCTCAAGTGTCATAGGTAGTGCTCACGATGTATGAAGATGAGATGTAGGTCTCTCATTGGGGGCATCTTTGGCCTCCTAATACTTCTCAAAACCTGCCAAAACTGTTGTTGCTAAATGGTGATACTCATCATCCTCATCCTCATCCTCATGATTCTCTTGATGTTATGGCCAAGGCTCGATATCTCCTATAGGATGGTCTATGGGGAATACATGATCAAGGAATTTGGTCTCCCACTATCAATAATATGAAATAGTAAATCCAGCATCATCAACATTTGATATAAGAAAATTTTTGTACTCCTAATCATTTGAATCACTCAAAGGGATATTCATAATGGTAATATGGAGTATGTCTTATGGTCTAGCAATGTTACAATTCATTCTTAGATAGCTTGATCAAACAACAAGTGCAACCTATGAGAGATCAAACTATTTCAATAAAAATAAAAAGGCATGAGAATATAATCATATCGACTAACAAAGATGTTATTTTGTTCCATCTATATTAGTTGGTGTGGTGACCTTTCCGAATCTCACAAGGTCTTGTATGCTCTCCAAACCATTTCCTAAGTGTTTAGTCGATTAAAAGTGACATACTAGTAGATTAGAATTACATACTATCAAGGACTCCTAACTGTATAGTAGAATAAATGTAGAGAGCTCAATAAATCATCCATGGGATGTCTTGTAGGTATCATAAAAGCAATGTGCTCAAAGGCCTACAATTGGAGGAGTGTACATGTCGGAACTACATCTTATAACACCCAAATAAGCCAAGATCATAATATAATGTAATAAAATACTTCACCCCTAGGAAAACATGGTTCATTGCTCCTTATCCTATACGATGTGGGCAAGGCCCCCATGTAGGTTTGTAACTCATTTATCTAGTGATATGGTGTATTCTACTATGGTGATTAAGATCTATCAATGAAGTGGAACATTGATGCTCATATATAGTAACCATCGAAGAAGAATCTGACCCTTATCCTCACAAGATATATCATAGTTAATGCAGTAATGTTGCTCATCAAGGATATCATTCACGTTCTATGTATCATCATGCCTGATGATTTGACCTCATAAATGTAGTCAAAGGATATGATACACATCCTCCAGTGTAATGGTGATCTCTCCTATCAAAAGAAGGAATGTACAGGTGTTTGTATCCCATTGCTCCATGAGTTCCATAAGAATTTCCTATGGTACCTCATTGGGGGCATGGTGTATACCCAATTTAAGCCAGCCACACATAATTTTTTGTACTTTGTGATGGAAATTTTTGTGTCTTCTTCTTAGAGAAGAGAGATCAGATTCCTTGCTAAGAAATCTGACATACATGGTAGGCTCTATCAAAAAAGAGAAAAAAACATTATCAATATTATATTCAAAATGATAGATATACATCTAATAATAAAATCTAAGTCTTATAGCTTTCTATTTAGTCAAGGGGGTCCTTCTCAATTGTAGGGAACCCATATTGGTCTAGGGAACCCATCCTAGTTAGGGGCACCCTCAAAGGTCTTGTATGCCCAAGCTTGTCTAGGGCACCCCAATTTTATAAAAACCCATAAAAATTCATGAAATAAAAGTCAAACATAAAAGGAAAGTGAAAACATGATTCACATCTTGTATTGGTATGCTCCATGTGACACATTTTGTTAGGACATCAAGCTTGAGGATCCAATACAATCATTGTTGTGACATCTTTGCTCCTAGGGCTATTGTCGTTAGTCCTCTATACTCTCAAGCTACAAATGTGAAAATTAATATCAAAAAGGTAAAAATGTTATCACTTATAAATAATTTTAGCACTATATTTCTCATACTATACTCTATTAAAACAAAAATAACTTGAGCTTGAGACATTTGATTTCAATTCTGTTTCTTGCATGGGGATTATAGTTCTCTCTCATTCATGTTATTTTTGTTAGCACATGGTGGGATGACTTTATGGCCCTCTAACAAGAATCTCATCAAAAATCATAATCTATTTGATGTTGCAAGATTGCTACCCTATTCCACCTCCATAAAGTAATAAAAATGGGAAATACATCTAGCTCCTCAACTTTAATTATCCCGAGAAGTTATGTACTCATGTATTTGTTCAAATTTATAAGATGATTTGTGTTTTTAAATGAATTGTTTTGTAGGATGTAGTTCCTAACATTGTGATTTTGTAGATTGTAAAATTGGGAGTTTCATTCTCTCATTTGGTGAATTATCTACATAATCTATAATATTGTTTTCGATAACCATTTTTTAGATGATTTAATTTTATTAATTTATCTTCCAAATGTACATAGTGTGATATGGCTGTGAAAGACGGGGCTAAATGTAGTGTCAAAAATTTTACTCCCTTATAGGTGAAGGTACAATTTCACACTCTATTTGGAGATGGCTTTAGCAACCTTTCACATAAATACATTTAGACATTATTTAGCCTTAAAATTTTCCTACCAACCTAGTAGAATGTTTCTATACAAACCTATAAAATGTGTTATTAATTAAATATCATCAATTTAACTCCAATAACTGCTCTAGCTATGGAATTATCTTGACTTTAATAAACCCTAAACACCCAAATTAGATTTTTTTCAGTAGAATAAATATAGTCTATAGGGTGCATTATTCCCTAGACAAGTTAATTTTCTCAAAAAAAATGGATTTCCCATTTTTGTTGGTCTCTAATTTAGGTGGTGTAGTTTCAAATTTGGGCCTTGGCAGTAATTTAACCCCAAAAATTCAAATTTTAATTATTAGGCATAAAATTTAATTTATCCTAAGTTCCTTTATATTTAAACATGAATTATTATTCAAAAAAATAAAGAAGAATAATTACAATACATCCATACTCTACCAAAATGCATTCGAGTTTACATTTTTTCAAGATGAATTTCAAATTTAGTCAAGTTTGCCACCATGATTGGAGTTTGATGAAAATGGAAGAACATGATGGAATATGGATTTTGGATATTTTTTTGGTGCTCTTCAATGATCTAATTAACTATTTTTGGATTTTTCTCATCTTAATGTTATGATCTATTTGGTTCCCTAAGAACGGTATCATTTTATTTTAGATTTTGTTAAGGGTGTTTTACTTTATCTTTGTTTGATCTCATTTATGTCATTTAAGAATCATTATTTAACACATTTGAGTAGGGTTTTTTAGTATTTTAGCTCATTATAGTTTTAGATGAACTTAAGGTAAAGAGGACAAACCTTATTTTAGTTTATCAATCAACTACTCATGGAAGTAGAAATACCAAAATGAGGGTTTGACTTAGGTATGTAGGATCAAAAAATTAGAAGAAATGATAAATAATCAAATGATAACCACAAAAACCTAAATATTTGAGAAAATAATTCTAATATACAAATGAAGAACAAAAGAAATAGATGCAAGAAGTACAAAAATTGAAACAAACATTATACCTTCTGAGATCCTTGTTGAATTGCCTCCATTGTTCTCAATTTTCTCTTAAATCAAATACTCGTTTCTCTCATATTAGTATGTCTACTCACAAAGTGAAATGAATGTGATTGAAAAATTTCAAAGATCATGGTTCAATCAAAAGAGCATTAACGACGCATTTATAGATAATGTAGTTGTGATAGACAAACATGATTTGATAGAGAATCAACAAAGGAGATGAGAGGAGAGAATGTGCAAGGGTAATTTTCCCATTTCAAAAATGGAAAATAGGAAGAGTTAAATGGAGAAGAAAATGGAAGAAGTGGATAGGAAATAATAAAAATGGAAGAGTTAATTGGAATAAATAAAGATTTAATTGAAAAGAGAAAAAATGGCAAGTGGGAGTTAAGTAGAGAGGAAAATATGGTAAGTGATAATTAAAAGAAATAAATTAAAATTTATTTATTTTCAATCACATGTGAATAATTAAATGGATTAACATTTTTATTTAACTATAGAAAAATTTATGGATTAAGTTAATTGAATAAATGGAGATATTTATTTACTCATAGGAGAAATTAGGCTTATAAAAAAGAGGTTAACCTGTGTTAATTAGCCTAAATGAGAATTGTAGGGAAAATATTAGGATGATCTTTAGTGTCTAAATTTTTACTCTCTTTCAGAAAATTTGAGAAAAACATGCTTTAGGCCGTACCCCAACATGCTTTGATGGTAGCGGGATAATATGGTGCTCCCTTCAGAAATTTAGGCAAAATTCAGAAAATTGGGCCAAAATTTCCAACAAGCTTGAAGAAAAGGTTAGTAAAAAGTCAAGAATGTTTACCTTGATTAATATCAGATATGGATTAGCTTGATTATTTAGGTAGAATAAATAGCATTTGATTGGATGAAATTGATCAAGATTGGAAACTGATTGACATGATAGAATTTAAGCTTTCATTAGTGCAAAAGTATCATCGTAGAGATTTTTTATTTTTTTTAAATGGATAGTGTACATTGAGGTATTGGAAGACCAAACATTTCCCATGATATCCATTTTCATAGACAAAAAAATTGCAAACACGGAGTGCGATGACTTATACTAGTGACAATTGGACCTTGTCAAAATATTTGAGTGATAGTAACCTCAAAGCATGTTGATCCTAATGCAAGAAAGCATTAGATGACCTTTAACATGCATAGAATGTTTTGATTATGCCAAATGGAACCCAAATCACACACAAGTAACTTAGCTACCCCAACAATATTTTTAAGGAAAACTACAAACAAAAATTAAAAAGAAAAATCATGATCCATCCTTCCTTTTCTAATTAGCTATGGATATCCTCAAGTAACATAGAGACATGTATGATAGAAGATAAATCCAATAAAAGATAAGACTCACTAGACCAAACAAAGTCAACAAACATTTACATCTCCTTGCTAAAGATGAGTTTTTGTTGATAGGATTATAAGGATCATGTCTAGTTTCAAGAATGAAACATCTCATATAAGACATAGATAGTTTGGTTTTGATGATCAAATAACCTTGTAAATGATAAATGAGAGATGGTAAGGACAAATGATGTTGATTAGGAAATTGATTGGTTAGGATTGAATGCTAGCTCCATAGATCACCTATTATTTCATGATTTGTTAAGCTTAGTGTTTGAAATATGTTTCATTTGTTCCTGATCAAAGTGTCAATCTCAATAAATGATAATTTATTATGGAAGGTGGATATGGAAGAGTGCTAAAGCTTATTATGAACTATGGATAGTGATGGGTGATAAATCTTATTATAGATTTTGGATAGTGATGGGTGGTAAAGCTTATTATGGATTGTGGATAGTGATGGGTGTAGAATATGGATAGATTATTATGGAAGGTGGATTGTGATAGATGATCAATTGAGTGTATCTTTTGATACAAAGTCAAAGATATAATCTGAAAAAATAAGGTTAAAGATTTCCCCCAATCAAGGATAGGACTATTTATTAAGGAAATGGTTCAATAGAGTGACTTCATTATGAATGAGTTATGGAAGGTGAGTGACACTAAACAACAACCAATCTCAAGCCATGAGAGGTTTGGAAAGCTTTATCATGAGAACATGGAAGGAAGTAGGATTTTGTTATGGGAGAGTGTATTCTTTGATTATTATAAATGGAATGAAAAACTAGGTAGAGTGATGGTAGATGGAAGATAAATGACTCACTACAAATGGCACCTATTAGCCAGGTTTTCACCATGGTACTCACCCAAACTGAAGTGGTTTTCACATAAGGGAAAATTATTTATATTTACTTTTTTTTTCACTTTTTTATTTATTTATTTTTTAAGTTACACAAGATGCTTGTTTACCAAGTTTTCATCAAGGTGATAGTTGTTTTATGTTTTTTTGTATTTTGTATTTTTTCAAGTTCTTTTATATTTCAGAATAAATGAGACTTGATGATGTTGCAATCATGGTGGATTCTCTTTAATAACTAGATGATAATGCTAGATGGAAGGATATGGATGGCATGACATGGATGATGGAGGATGGTTTATGTGATGAATGGAATGAGCTAAGGTATAATTCCTAGTGTGTGTACCCTGTGGCTCATTATGATTCACATGAAAAGGAGTTTGGGAAACTATTGGATTAAAGTATGTGAAGGGGTCGCCATCAAAGGTCCATTGAGATACATCACTAAGGGGGATGAAATATTGTGGTGTGTTTATGTATATATGCATATTTTGTAAAGTGTATGGATGGCATGAAAATAAGGAGGATGAAGACTTAGGATCAACAAGATCATTGCTTGATATTTTTCCTTGATAGATGCCCCTAGTTGTTTGGGAGGAAGGATCATGATTGGAGATCAAATTTTTCTTTCTTTTAGTTTTGACATTGACTTTTTATTTGTCCAATAGCTTTTGATTTTGATATGGATTAAATGATATTTGTTGACATTTCTTTCTTTTATTTGATTTTGGATCTTCATTTGGTAAAGGAATTTTTTTTTTTTTTTAAATTTTGATTGAGAGTCTTATTCTTTTAAGATGATACATGTTGATCCAATTCTAAAGGATGGATAAAAGTGGATTTGTTAGATGTATTAGATGAAATGGTGAAGATGTGAAATTCATGGAATAACTTGGTGATATCTTTAATTTATTGTTTGTGACTATCAATCCAATTACATTAATGTCAAAGGAGGGTTGTAAATCCTTAAGAAGTTGGAAAGAATGCTTAGGAGAGGAAATATTAATAGATACATAACCTAACCCGCAATGGTTGAAATTGAAGGATGGTGGCTCATGAGATGGAGTGGAAGGAAAATTATCATAAGTTGGAATGGGAAGATCTTGGATGTCCTCAATAGGATCATGATCAAAGATTGGATTGTCATAGATATCATGATAAAACATGGGATTATCACAAGCATCAAAATATTGGGATGAAGAGCATGGTTGTG
>VDFB02050007.1:0-13314 GCA_007258455.2 Sequoia sempervirens | reverse complement strand
ATGTGTGTTGCATTAAATTGTTTCTATGTTCTCTCTTGTTGATTCAGTCATATTTGTGGTAATGTTTGGATGAATTTTATTTGAATGGTTTTATGGAATATTGATTTACCCCCCTCTCAATATTTTGAATGTTAAACAATTGGTATCATATCTTGGTTCCTCTGAAGGAGCCTAATAGCTTGAGGAAGGTCCTGAAACTTCAATATAAGAATTTTTTTCCTCTGAAAGAGATCTCTATTGGATATTCAAAATAAATTGAAGATCTAAAGAATAAGATGAAGGAAGCGAATGATTGTATCAAATATTTAAGAAGAAGGTATGAAGATGCCAATGATCAATTGAGAAGAGAACATGATGAGATCACCAGACTATTACATCAATTGGAAGAAGTGAAAAGAGTTGAAGGCTATCAACAAGTTGAAATTCAAGAAAAATCAGATGAATGTATTACTTGCTTAAACAAGAAGTAGAAATATTGAGAGAAAATATGGAAAAGGAAAGAAGTTTTGAGGATAAATTTAAGGTAAGCTCTACAATGCTTGATGAGTTGATTACTTCTCAAAGACCGGCAATAGATAAAAGTGGTTTAGGGTTTAAAGAAGGTCAAAATTCAAAAGTGAAGCAATCTTCTAACAAGAAGACTTATTGAAAAGATGGACAAATCAAGAACTTAAGAAGCAATTCCTGAAGAACTCCTATCAAACAACCTAGTTCTAAGAGGTATTTTTTTAATGGTGTTTGTCATTCTTGCAAAAAAATTGGTCATAAGGCAAAGGACTACAAAAGTAGAATGAATGATACTTTGTCATTCTCTGGCAAATGTCTTAAGTGCAAGAAGGTTGGACATAAAGCTAATCAGTGCAAAAATAGATTGAATAAGAGAAAGAATTGAAGGAAGAATGTTGTTTGCTGTAAGTACAACAATTTGGAACATCCTGTTAATAACTGCAGAAGGAGAAAAGATAACTATCTGACAAAGAAGCATGAACAAATCATTGATCTGAAAGAAGTGAGAAAGGAGATGAAAGAGATCTACAAAAAGGAAGGAGAATTCAAGTAATTCGAATCAAACTCATCAGTCTTATCTATGTTGACTTCTAGTGCAGATACACTCATCAAATTTTTAGTCTAGCAATGACTAAGGGGGAGCAATTATTAGAAAATTTAATAAAACCCCTCATCAGTACTTATGTCACATCATGGCAAAAGTACATTTAATGTGGGGTTAAAACATAATAGTGGTTTACAATTATTTTGAGGAAGGAATTCTCATTTATTTTTGTTTTCACCATATCAATGGGTTCGACCGAACTTATAGGTTTGGTTGAACACTATTATATGTTCGACAGAACCTACAAGTTCAGTCAAACCCATTTTTTGACTGAACCACTCAATGGCCCAATAAAATAAACATATTTTATAAGGTTTGTTTGAACCTGGGTTCGACCAAACCCCTTGAATTCGGGAAAAAAAAAGTCATTGTTACATGATTGTTTGTAAAGCGGCGAACATGAACAGAGGAGGACAGTGAACATGAACAGTGAAGGCGGAAAACCTAGGGGAAAAACGTGCACCACATTTCTAAGTTCATCAACCTCTTGACTGAGCTATAGTGAGCAATAGGTTGGTGATTGAAATTGTGTTTCAAATTGAATCTATTTTGAAAAAAATTTAAACCCTAAATGGAATGAAATGGTTAAAACTTATAGTCGATTTGAAATTAAGTTTGTTGAAATTGAAATTGCATTTGCTTGAAATTTTCTAAAGCCTTTCAAGAACAAAAAACTTAATTTCTATTATGCTTTGATGAACGTTCATACCATGTTTTAAAGCTCCAATTTTGGCATGGGCAGGGAGTATCGAATTTGACTTTGCAGTCCATTTGTTTGAAAGATTTTGCATACCCATTTTTAAAATTTGTCAAACAATTAACGTGTCTTGTCTATGCTTCCACATTTTGCATACATTTCTACCAAGGCACTACCAATTGTAATTGCTTGAATGTTTCTAAAGCCTTACTTTGTTAACAAATTTTTTTGAGGCATTATATCAAACAATTCATGTGCCTTCCACATTTTGCATACATGTCTACCGGGGAACTTGCAATTGTAACTACAACATTTGGTAAAATTCCCCCTTGATGATTTGATTGATGTCCATACCCTGTCCAAAGCTCCCATTTTGGCACAAGCAAGGGGAAGGCTGTGGAATTTGGCTTTACAACTGTCAATTGCATTTGCTTGAAATTTTCTACAGTCTTTTCAACAAACCCATTTTCAAGGATAACATGATATTATTTAAGTACAAGCTTAAGTTTAAATCTTGCATTTGAAAGCTAAATTGAAATTAAAATTATATGTTTGAGGAAATGCATATAAGACACCCATACAAAATAGTACAAAAGAAAGAGAAAAAATGTAAATAATGCACTTGTAACCTATACTTGAGAGCATTAAAATTTTGAAATTAAACATAAAGAATAATAGGATATATATATACACTCTTTCAAATCAGCATTGAATATTAGAGGATGAACTACATATTAGGATTTTTTCTTTTAAAATAAATTAGGTAAAACTTATTCCTTTGAGTAGATGAATAAACTCTATTAATATTTAATAGTAAGGTTGTAAATGAAAAATTATTGTGGTTACAAGATAAAAGAAAATAATACTAATATGTAATATTTATATTAAGGAATGTCATCTCCAATAACATACTTAACACTAATAATTGGGTTATAATCACATTATGTACCATAAATACAAATATTAACATTGATGAAAATATTATATTATGGATAATAATTATAATAAAACATAATAAATTGAAACTTATTTCATATGAACATGCAAGAGAAATGTTAGTATGTATTATAAATAGTAATATTATTATTTAGAGTAAATTTTAATATTGCAATAATAGTATTTACCATTAATGTTATTAAATGATAATAATGTTGTTATATATTAGTAATATAAGTGTTGCAAGTGTTATTATCCAATATACAGTGCCCAATGTATAACAAGCAAAACCATTCGCATTAAGAGAAAGCGCTAATAAATATTTCTTTTATTGTTGGTTTTAGGGCATGACCTTGGAGAACCAAATAGTAATGTTGTTAAACATTAAAAATTGTCAATTTTGGAACAAATGACAATACCATTAATTGGAGTAAATGCTATTTTAAAGTTTAAATTTATATTTTAATTTTAGGGTAAATACTTTTGGTTGAATTTATGAATTAGAAATAGAAATTTTGAAAGGGCCCCACCCTTTTACAAAGACCTATAAAGCAACAAAAAATGATCAATCATATTGGCATGGAACAACAACAAGAAAAATATAGTTGTAAGTTAGAAAAATAACATCCAGTTAGAAATACTCCACCAATAGTGGCAATGTAACTAATAAAGAGGGTCATTTTCCCAAAAACATTAGTAGATCTATCATTTCACAACTTGAATCCAAAATTCTTCATGGAACTATATCTTATTTTCAACCTTATCCTTTTCCATGAATGAACCTAGTTGAGGTTTGTAATGGAATTTCCATCTTTAGTTTCCAAACTTGAGACCAAAGGGAATAAAGGGCTCCTATAATCTTCTAAACTTGAACCTTCTTCATATTTTTAAATTATTAGAAGAAATACCAAGAGGTGAATGTTGCAATTCAAGAGAATGGTAGAGGCAATGAACTCCAACTAATACATATGTAACATGATTCTTGTCTCTACCAATCTCGTCTAGATTTCTCTTGACAAGACCTTCTAAATTAGTCATGTCTGCAAGAGGACCAACCACCCCTCGATTATGCTCAAAGGGAACCTCAATGAAATCCTAAGGTAAACAAGGCTCCATCTCATCCTTATGCATTTTGTTCAACCTTTCCTTCCTCTAAAATTCCTAAACCTATAAAATACATAGTTATCTACACATGACAACATGGTGAAAACACAAGAAAATCCTATAGCATGACATGTTGAACCCAAATAACCAAATTCAAAAATAATTTAATCTATAAGTATAAATAGTTTGATAGTAGAAACTTTATACATATAAAAATATGATAAATGTGTGATTATTTTTCTTTCCAATCTATAAAATTTTTATGCGCTTGGCTATATAATTGAGATGATTCACTTATTTAATGTAATGATAAAAATTTAGTATGTACATGAAAGAAATATTTTCAAGACATCAAGCTACCATTCTACATAACTCTCACATGGAAATAAGAATATTATTTTATTTTAACTAAAGAAATTGTGTGTACTCTATCTTGAAAATTACTAATTAATTTTGAATTATATACTTATAATTTAAAATAAGAGCATCCTTTGTAACATGGAATAGATAGTTTAATTAATGAAATAAAATATGTTTTTATATTAAGAAAAATTTACAAATATATGGAACTAATACATTGAGAAATTGACTAAGATGTAACTTTGTATGAGAATTAAGATGTTCGAATAATTTATATACCTTCTTTCAATAATTAACATTAGAAATTAATAATTGGCTCATATTGTATACCCACCTCCTGATGATCTTGGAATGGATGCATTTAGATGGAGGAGTATTTCAAAAGGCTCATGGTACTTGTGGACCCCTCAAAGGCATGATATAGAACACATGAAAGTTCTTTATTTATGAAATTTGGTCTTTATTTGCTGGCTTCTAGTATGAATGTTATCTATAAGGTGGAATTCTTAGTTGAGACTCTCAATCTTCCATTGTTGGTTTCTAGTGTGATTATACAATGTGAGCCAAGTATTAATTTATAATGTTAATTATTGAAAGAAGGTTTTGTTTCATAAGAAGAGGTATGCTAACATATTCCAAGGCATGTTATTATCCACAATGCATGAAACTTATTCACATCTCTACCAAATTCTAAACAGATACAGATATGCCATTTCCATGGAGGAGATTAATGATTTAAAAAGAAATTATCATGCCATTTCTTTCTTAAGAAGTCATGTTTGCATTCATGATTTGCAACTTCCATCTTCATCCAAAAATAAA
Source organism: Sequoia sempervirens (assembly GCA_007258455.2). NCBI lineage: Eukaryota > Viridiplantae > Streptophyta > Pinopsida > Cupressales > Cupressaceae > Sequoia > Sequoia sempervirens. The sequence goes on along the minus strand of VDFB02050007.1, from coordinate 8,284 downwards.
TTTTTTTATCGTTATGTGTCTAATATTAACAAATCAAAACCTTCTTTTGAGCATGATCACCAACACAAAGGTAAACGAGTGGAAACAGAAGAAAGCTTGATTAATGGCTTTCAACATGTTGGTGGAAAATCTACATCTTTTTGAAAGTGGCTTCCTAGCTTATCAGTCTTATGTTTAGTAAGGTTTTGTAGTCTCTAGTGTTATGTATTCGGGTCATGGGTATATCTAGTATGATGTCTTCTTTTGGGTATTTTGGGTGCATAAGAGAATGTGCATATGTACTGATGTATTCAACCAATGTGCTTATGTAACGTTGTAATCAGACAATTGGTCATTTGTACTGGGACCTCACTGGTCTTTTTGATATTTTGTAAAATTTGTTACTCAGACTGCAACTGGGGGTTTTCTTGTTGGTTCTTTCCCACTTGTATGTCCGCCTAAACTAGCTATATGTACAAAATATTATATATAAATAAAATTATAAGTGGTCTCCCACTTTTACTTAAAAAAAAAAGTTCTTGGAAATGTCCACATCTTTTTCCTTGACACAGTTGCTATTTTTCCTACAACAATATTTTCTTTTATGCAAGGTCCCACTCACTCCAAGATTAGTACAAAAAAACTATACCTATAACACCTAGAATGTAAGATGACTAGGGCTTAATACCAAATGAAAGAAAGTAGTGGTGTAAAAATATTCCTACACTAATAAATGGGATATTATATACTCAAGCACTAACAATACCTACAAGCTAATCATATGAATCATGTGATATTGTATACTCAAGCACTAATAAATGGGATGTTTTGAAACTATACATTAAAAGTGGTTTATTGAAACCATGAGTGAAAATAATTCAACCACAATTTTTGTATTCCACTTTGATATATTCAAACCCATTAAAAGATTTCTTATGATTTTTCATAATGTTGGTCAATACTTTACTGTAAATATTCTATAGTCATGCTCTTAAATGTCATAAGAGGGTTCCATCTTATAAAGCTATAATGATATTATATACTATTAGAACATCTTAGAAACCTCCCAAAGCATTCAAAAAATGACAAATAACTACCAACACAAAGTGAGATGCCTCATTTCCTAATATGAGGACAAAATAATAAATCAAAATATTAGGATGCAAGGTTGACCCACCTTTCCCAAAACTTAGAAGATTTGAACTTAATTGTGGTAGAGGATCTCAATTAAGAGATAGGCTTACATTGGATGAAAGGATATAAGGGATACAAATTATTTTTTAGTTATCTTGAACATACTTACATTCTCAAGAGTGGATAATATCTATCGTTGATCAATAGAGGTAGTTCCATGACAACTATAATGATATTAAATCCATTTTCCTCCAACATTACAAATAATTTTTAATTGATCTAGTTGAAGGAGATCCACTTCAAGATATAGTTGAGGAATTGATTGGCACTTGCATACCCAAAATAATTGGTCTAAAAAAATAGGCACATTTAGATAATTTATTCACTCTCGAGGAGGTTGATATTTTCTTGAAGGATTTGAATACTCAAAAATTCTTTGAATAGATGGTTTAGCTACACAATTCCTTAAAAAAATATATGTCCATTCATCATGGAGGACTCTATGAGGTATAAAAAGTAGCTTTATCAAAGGGATCCATCATTTAAATTCTATTAATCAAGGGTTGATAAATTAATTCCTAAAGGAAAAAAAAATTATCTGAGGGTGGATACTAATTACTCTTCTTAATACCTCCTACAAGATTGTGGCTAAATCCATAGCTAAAATAATTGAACAGATGACACAAGAAATTGTAAGACTAGAAAAAACTATATTTATATAAGAGGGAGATTTAAATTATAAAACTTGAATATTTTTAAGGTATCTCATTAGATTCTACTTACTCTAACTTAAATTTAAAAAACAACATTAAAATCCACAAAAAAAATTTCAAAGACATAATAAATTATTACAATATTATTTAAAAATCTAATTGTAATGAACATGTTATAGTAATAAATATTCAAATTTTAAATCTATGAAAATATATCTAACCAAATGGTCCTTAGTTTTCATATATAATTTGTGATGAGAATGTTGAATATTGTAATTTTTTAGGCCAATCTTTAGGCACTAATTCACCATTGTTAAAATGATCCTTAGTTTATTCATTGTTTTTTTATGATTATAATTTTTTTCAATTTATATTAAGCCAAACTCAAAATAATGGTATAGATTAAGATTCTTGTTTTTATCATAATTAGAAGTTGTATAAATTGTTAAATTATATATTTTTTAACATATATAAAATGTATGGTTGGATTAGTGAGATATTTATAACAAGTATGCAATATATTTAATCATATAATTATTTTTTTAATAGAGATGAATAATTAAATAAATGCTATAACAATATATAATCTGTCAGATAAAAGAATTAAAATTAAATATATTAATAACAAATAGTGATACTATTATTGAGGGTAATATAAATGGGGGTCGTCATACTAAAATAAGTCACAAATAAAATCACCCAAGTAAGAAAAGTATTTTATTGATAATCTTATTAGGGATGCTAAGATGGTAATAAAAGTTTTGCAAGCAACAATGAGCTGACAAATAATAGTGTTTATGCACTATTGTATATAAATATTGCTATGCCCTTAATATTATTGCACATCGGGTTATGAATAGTCAGCTTGTGGCTATCTTAACTCTCTATTAAGTCATATTATCATTAGTATATTGTTATTTAGTTGTTTAGGTCGGCCTAAGTCTTATATAGGTGTGTCTAAGTCGGCCTAGGTGATATCCTTGGCATAAATAGGTATATATAGGAGGTTGTGAGTCTTATTTCATCATCAAGTTGTGAAGTGTGTTCTCATTAGAGATATTTGGAGGTTTTCCCCCTCGAAGTGGCTTGTTATTCTCAGTTATTATCAAGTATTTGCAGCATATTTCATATCATATTCTTCTATTGTGCAAGTTATTTCATAACAAGTGGTATCAGAGCATGATCTTGGCACCATAGAGGCAAGGTTTTTCTCAATTTGGAGGCGATTTTGGGAAGAGCATATCTTTCATATTTTGGAAAAAAAAATTGATTTTTAAAGGGTCTTTAAGAACATATTGAAGAAGCTATAGTCCAGATTTTAGAAGAATTGGAGCAAAATTAAGCGAATTATTGTAGAATTAGGGTTTCTACACTATTTTTTCAGAATCTACATATCTTGCACATCTTGTTGAATTGGAGTCTGATTTTTATTGGGTTTTTGAAGACATACTAAAGGAGATTACAGTAAAAAATTTAGAGAATTTAAGTTTCATTTTTGTGATTTATTTCAACATTAGTGGTTTCCATCATGACGGGGCCTGCAACAAGGGGTAAAAAGAATGCTGTCACTTCGAGGAAGACTCCTACTAAGAATGGGGAAACAATCGAGGATATTAATCATAATGAAGAAATCAATAAGGTCAAGGAAGAAATTTCCTCAATTAAGATGGATATGTGTGACCTAAGAGGAGATATGTCAGACATGCGAAACATGTTAAGCACCTTCATAGCTGAATCAAGAAAGGAGTTCTCAAGCAACCAAGGTGAGAATTCTAGGTCAGCTACTACTAACACAAGCTTTAGTACTCCTATGGGATCTAGGAATTTATTTCCAAAGGTGGATATGTGCAAGTTTGATGGTAAGGATCCTCTAACATGCATAAACCAAATGGAGAATTTTTTTGAAGTACACCAAATCCCAAATGGACAAAAGGTCACAATGGCTTCCTTATATTTAGAACTAGATCAATTCATTTGGTATCGTTGGATTTGCACTCATCGAGGTAAAAAGGGGCTCACCATATCATGGTCAATTTTTACAGAGGAACTCCAAGCACAATATAGCAATAGCGTCACAGACAACTTCTTCAGCCAGCTAGCTAAACTTCAACAAACAGGATCGGTTAAGGATTATATTCAGCAATTCCAAAATCTATCCTTAAGGGTGGATTCAATTACGGAGGAAAACTTGAATGACTTATTCTTGGGTGGTCTCAAGGATCACATTCAACATGAGGTATGCATGTTTATCCCTAGTTCCATAAATGAGTCTTTTATCTTAGCACGCAGGGTAGAGGAGAAGTATTTGATTCCTAAGAAGCAAGGGCTAATGTGACAAGAGAGAAAGGATATTCAACACAACCTACTAAGTTGACTCCACGAAGAAAATTGAGGAGAAAAGAGAAAAAGGCTTGTGTTTCAATTGTGATAGCAAATACACGAGGACATAAATGTAGTGAAAAGAAATTGTTTTATATTGAAGGTCCCAATGAGGAAGAAGAGGAGGAACCCATACTAGAAGATGAAAGGAGTCAAATGAGGAATCACATGATTCTCAACCAATCATTTCTGTCATGCACTCTCGGCTTCAGGCTCCACAAACCTCAAGGTGGTGGGTTCCTAAAGAAGCAGAAGGTAACAGTGTTGATCGACTCAGGTAGTACTCATAATTTCATCAACAAAAAGTTAGCTACTCGTCTAAATTGTTTCATATATCCAGCTCTAGAGTTTCAAGTTTTGATTGCAGATGGTGGTACAGTTAGTTGTTTAGGGAAGTATCATAGCATTAAATTATCCATGGGAGATTATCTACTTGATACCCCAATGTATGCGATATCCATGGGTGTAGCAGATATTGTTTTGGGAGTACAATGGCTTACTACATTAGGAACAATTGAGATGAACTTCCAAGAACTATTCATGAGATTTCAATCAGAAGGAAGGCTAGTAGAGCTAAGGGGGTTGAAGGAAAAATCTCCACAAATGGTAAGCTCTCATCAAATTCAAAATTTTATTAAGAAAGGAGTGGATGGATTTGTGGCCCAACTATGTTCATTAGAAGTCTCTCAATCTATTACTCCTACTCATCCAGATTTGCAAGCTATAATTGATCGTCACTCAGTTGTTCTTGGAGATATGCCTAAAGGACTTCCTCCTAAGAGGGATCATGATCATGCCATCCAGTTATTCCTAGGGATCCAACCACTGAACATCAGGCCTTACAGGTATCCACACATACAAAAGAGTGAGATAGAAAAAATTGTTGAAGAGATGTTAGAGGTAGGAATCATCAGGCATAGCCAAAGTGCTTACTCCTCACCAGTGGTGATGGTACGTAAAAAGGATGATACTTGGCACATGTGTCCAAATTATAGAGTGCTCAACATGTACACCATTAAAGATAAGTTTCCAATTCCAGTCATTGATGATTTGCTAGATGAATTAAATGGAGCTATGTTTTTTACCAAGTTAGATCTTAGATATGGTTATCACCAAATTTGGATTAAGAAGGAAGATATTTGTAAGACAGCATTTCAGACTCATGAGGGTCATTATGAATTTTTGGTGATGCCATTTGGTCTTACCAATGCACCATCTACATTCCAAAGTTTGATGAATTCCATTTTTAAGAAGTTCTTGAGAAAGTTTGTGTTAGTATTCTTTGATGATATATTGATTTACAACAAGACTTGGGAAGAACATTTGCAACATGTGGACCAAGCATTACAAATACTTGAAGATCATAAATTCTATGCTAAGCCATCCAAGTGTGCTTTTGGTCTTACAGAGGTGGAGTATTTGGGACACATAGTTTCACATGAAGGAGTAAAGGTGGACCCTAACAAAATTAAGGCTATCATGGAATGGCCTATTCCAAAAACCATTAAGAAACTAAGAGGTTTCTTGGGATTGACAAGGTACTATAGAAGATTTGTGAAGAATTATGGTAGTATAGCAAGCACCTCACACCACTCTATTGAAGAAGGATTCTTTTCATTGGAAAGATCGCCAATACAACATTTGAGAGATTGAAGGAGGCTATGTGTACAACTCCGGTACTTACCCTCCGACTTCACCAAGGAATTCATTGTGGAATGTGATGCTTCTGGAAATGGGATAGGAGGAGTGCTCATGCAAGAAGGTCAACCAATTTACTTTTGAGAGTCGTCAATTAAAAGGTAAGAATCAACTAAAACCTATTTATGAGAAGGAAATGCTAGCAATACTCCATGCAGTGAAACAATGGTGGCCTTATCTATTGGGTAGACATTTCAAGGTTAAGACAGATCATGATAGCCTAAAATATTTTTTGGAACAATGACTATCTTCTGAAGAGCAACAAAAATGGGTCACTAAGATGTTAGGATATGACTTTGAGATTGTATATAAGAAAGGGAAAGAAAATATTGTCGTAGATGCACTGTCAAGGAAGGATGAGAAAGATGAAGCCTTATTGTGTGCCCTTTCAATATTACAAGCAAATTGGGTGGAGGAAGCCAAAGCAGAGTGGCAAAACGATGTTGCGACAAGTAATCTCATTGAGAAATTAAAAAGTGATCCTAGTAGTTTAGATAAGTTTTGTTGGAAGGGAGATACTCTTTGGTATAAAGAGCGTTTGTATCTCTGCAAGAATTCCAACCTTAAAATCAAGATTCTCACAAAATTGCATGAATCTCCAGTGGGTGGTCATTCAGGATTTTTGAAGACATATCATCGAGTCAAGCAAGATTTCTTTTGGGAAGGGCTAAAGGGTGATGTTCAAAAATTTGTGGCTGAATGTTTGGTGTGTCAAAGGCATAAAGGGGAGACAATTAAGACACCAGGTCTCTTGCAACCCTTATCTATTCCTAGCCAACATTGGGAAGAGATATCCATGGACTTCATCACAGGGCTTCCCAAATCTAAAGGTCATAATGTCATCATGGTGGTAGTTGATCAGCTCACTAAATATGCACATTTCATTGCATTAGCACATCCTTTTACAGCAAGTGCAGTGGCTAAAGCTTTTTTGGAGAATATCCAAAAGCTACATGGTACACCTAAAGTTATTGTTAGTGATCATGATCCTATATTCACTAGTCACTTTTGGAAAGATTTATTCTCATGTTTGGGTACTCAATTGGCTCTTAGCTCTTCATACCACCCTCAATCAAATGGGCAAACAGAGGTTGTTAATAAGTGTTTGGAAGGATATCTACGTTGTTTCACTTCAGAGAAATAGTCCCAGTGGGTAGATTGGTTACCACTTGCGGAATGGTGGTATAACACTTCTTTTCATAGCTCATCAAAAATGTCTCCATTTTTGGCACTTTATGGATATCATCCTCCTTACATCACATCATCAATTAAGGTGTCCCTGCTCAGAAGTAGAAGACCACTTGCTTCACCAACAATGTGCTACTTTGTGGACTCAAGGAGAATTTAGCCATGGCAATAAAAATCGAATGAAGCAAATAGCGGCACTGCCAACATCGTAGAGGAAAGAAGTTTTCAAGTTGGGGATTGCCCTTTGCGCATTGCAGCCTTATAAGAAAATCTCACCAAATCAAGAAAGAAAGAATAATAAGTTGTCTCCAGCATATGGTCCATACAAAATCATAAGATCTATGAGTGTTTCCTACAAGCTTTCTGAGTTGCCAACAACAAAAGATAGATGATCCAATTTTTTTTCATGTTTCCTATTTGAAGAAGGTAATTGGGCATAATATTCCCACTCAAACAACACTTCCGAAGTTGGATGCGGAAGAATGGCGAATCCTTTGAACCGTGACAGCATTCGTCAAACACACACAAAGAAGCTGAGGAATAGAACTCTCACTAAGTATCTCATCCAATGGAAGAATTTACTAGTTGAAGATGCCACATGGGAGGATGAGTAGTTCATTCAAAAGTATCCAAACTTGATTAGCATCAGGACAATGTTGATGAAGGGCATGCTATGCCCTTAATATTATTGTACATCGGGTTATGAATAGTCGGGTTTGTGGCTATCTTAACTCTCTATTAAGTCATATTATCATTAGTATATTGTTATTTAGTTGTTTAGGTCGGCCTAAATCTTATATAGGTGTGTCTAAGTCGGCCTAGGTGATATCCTTGGTATAAATAGGTATATATAGGAGGTTGTGAGTCTTATTTCATCATCAAGTTGTGAAGTGTGTTCTCATTAGAGATATTTGGAGGTTTTCCCCCTCGAAGTGGCTTGTTATTCTCAGTTATTATCAAGTATTTGCAGCATATTTCATATCATATTCTTCTATTGTGCAAGTTATTTCATAACATATATATATATATATATACATTATTAATATTATTAATAAAATTTATTATAGTATTGATATGGGTATTAATGGATGGTATTTGTAATAGTAAAAATGAGGGTATATTTAAACATGATATCACTATCGTGCATTAACATTTCTATTATGAGTAAAGTTTAATATTATTTTTGAGTAATA
>VDFB02050005.1:0-13096 GCA_007258455.2 Sequoia sempervirens | reverse complement strand
TTGCATCCATGAACATGTTAAATATTAAAATGAGTAAAAAAATGAAAAGAAAAACAAAACAGAAATTAAGAACAAGACGCGAGAGACAAATTTTATAGTGGTTCGGTAATTGCCTACATCCGCTTTCAACAGCAGGAAATCTCTTTATTAATTCTCAAGTTACATTACATATTCATCACAACAGCAGCATTTATAAAATGGTCTCCATTCCAATAAATGGAAAATTCAATCTATGAGAGAAACTTGCCAATAGAGGCAAAAGGCAACCTTATCCAGTTTGTTTGAGCAACTTACAATTTGGGTTTCACCAAACCCAACAATCTCCCACTTGAAGACCAAATGACTGCTCAGAGATCTCCCCCACTGCAGACATTTACATCAGCCACAACAATGATTTGAGCTTCACAAAATTTTGTTCACGAACTCCCTTGTTGCGTTCCCTGTGCATTAACTATTGGAGGCAGCGTATGAGTTTCAAATGGCTGCGTATTGTTTTGGAAAGGCAGCGACTGATACATTAAAGGCTACGTAGCATAATTTGAAGGCATCGAATGATGCATAGGAGGCGGCGTACAGCATGGTAAAGGCTGTGAAGAGTGTGAAGAAGGTTGCGCATGATCATGGAAAGGCGCCTCATGGTTAAGAGGCTGCGTATCGAATAAGGAGGGCATCATAGGATATAAAGAAGGTTGCACATTAACAGTAGAAGGCAGCGAATTAAAAAGAGAAGCTTGCACTACACTAACAGGAGGCGGCGATGTAAAGAGTGTGGGGTGCGTAGAGCCTATTGCAGGCTGCACTGATAAAATCAGAGGGCTGCAAAACACTTACTTCAGGGGCATGAATATTTGATGAAGTTTGTACAGAAAAAGACTTATTTCAGATCGTTCTTCCTTGTTTTCTTCATTTGCAACAACGGCTTCACCACCCAACAATCTCCCACTTGCTCAGAGACATCCCCTTCCAAACCGATCATCACTTTGAAAACAAGCCCGCATTGTAGGGCTTCAACCTCTGTTCAAGGACACTTCGAATCAATCTTTTCCAGACTTCCCAATCAATCGGAACACTCTCCTGTTGCAAAAATTTTGAACTTGGCTTTCTTCCCTGTCGTCTCCTCTGTCAAGAACTTATTCAAACCAAACAGATCTGCTTCCTCTGCATTTTCATCGACAAATGTTGGAAGCCTTCTGTACTCTGCAACAAGCCTTTGAAATTCTTCATACTGCAATTCAAGTTCCTCTAGCATATCAAAACTCCCCTGCACACTGTTTCCAAAACTCTATTTCTGTATACCTCCCTGTGGATTATTACTCTGTGCCTGCATATTTCCTCCAATACATTGTATTCCTACACTCCCCTGTTTATTACTTCCTCTAAATTTCTGCCTCTGTAGATTAAAATTCCCCTGTTCCATTTCTCCAATGTGCTGCCCCTGCAGTCTAATATTTTTCCCTTGGTCGGATGACTGCAAATTGGTGTTTAAAGGCTGTAAATTACAGTCAATAAATGGTGAATGAGCATGCAATGGTAGCACATGAATATTGACAGGTAGTGAGGGGTTTTCAAGAGCCTCCGCAGATGTGTGCAAAGGCTGCGTAGAAATTATAGAGGGCTGTGTATTAGCTACTGTTGGAAGTAAAGTGGTATTTGAAGACCACGTTTCAACTTGAGAAGGCAGCATATGACTTTGGAATAGCTGCAAATGAACGCATGGAGGCATAACCCGCGTGGGCCTAGGACCCACATTTTGAACATTTAGAGGCTGCGTCTACACAATGGAAGGCTGCGAGCTAATTAAAGGTGGCGGAGCATTCAAAGATGAAGGTTGCTCATGAATTTGAGGCTGCGCAGAAAGTTCTTTAGGCAGAATAGCATTTATAGGAGACTGCGTTTGAATTGTTAAAGGCAGCGATGAAAAGACTAAGGGCTGCGTAACACTTACTTCAGGGGCATTTCTATTTGATGAAGTTTGCACAGGATTAAAATGTTCTGCTGTTGAACCCTTGTGCCATACATCTTTAGTTTCGATACACACTTCCTCGTATTCCTCATGTGCAACAATGGCAGATTCTTCAGCCGTTCACTCCTATTTCACAACCATCTGGATGGCCTCCGCCTGCACATCTTTTTCCTCATAAATGTGGAGACCCAACTTCAACATCTTAAGAATTCTTGAAGCAAAGGTTATTTGGATCATCTAGGCAAAAGTCAGAAGTGAGAGAAACCATTTCATAGAGGAGCAATGCCAGGTATTTTACAGACTTACCACTCTTATCAGCCTTTTCCCTCTTCTGCAATTCCTCCATGATGGATTTCCTATGTTGTGCATCACTAGTGCGTTCAAGAAGTGCTCTAAGCTCAATCTTGAGATCTTCTAAAAACTCTTCTGGTTCAAAGTCAATTCCAAACCTAGAATCCTTCTCTTCAGCCGAACCCTCTTCATCTGTCCAACCATCCCACCAGTGTACACGACGTTCGATTTCGCTTTCACATTAACATCTGATGTATCCTCTATTTCCTTTAGCCTTTGAAGGCTCTCCAATTCAAAATTCCCACCCCCCAAATCCTGTAGAGGCCTTTCCCACACATACCTCACCTTGGCAGTGCTCAAGGAATCAGGATCAACAACAAGAGATTCATCTACTTCCATTGGCACAGCTTCATCTAGCTCAATGTCAGTGTCTGATTCCGTCATGCTAAGAAACTTCTCAATAATAAAATCAGCTTCATCATTTATTTCATCCAAAAACATCTTATGAATAGCTCCCGCTTCATCATGACTCACTCCAGAGCCACACAACCAAGACATGAGATCTTGAACCCAATCATCCTAGTTGGGACTCTCTTCCATAACAGCTTTGTCATCTTCATCATCTGAAACTCCCACTTCATCAAGATCTAACACCCAATCGTCTTCCATCTCTCCTCAATACTTCTCCATAGCTCCGAAAAATCTTCACCGATTTCCAGCACTGAGCTTCAGGCTCTGATACCAATTGTTAAATATTAAAATGAGCAAAGAAACGAAAAGAAAAACAGAAATTAAGAACAAGACACGAGAGACAAATTTTATAGTGGTTCAGCAATTGCCTACATCCACTTTCAACAGCAGGGAATCTCTTTATTAATTCTCAAGTTACATTACATATTCAACACAGCAACAACATTTATAAAATGGTCTCCATTCCAATAAATGGAAAAATCAATCTATGAGAGAAACTTTCCAATAGAGGAAAAAGGCAACCTTATCTAGTTTGTTTGCGCAACTTGCCAATTTGGGCTTCACCAAACCCAACAGGACATTTCCAATGTCACGGCCAAGAAATATATAGATGAATGGTTCTCTCATGTCTGGAGGAAGAAATTGGGCATTCATTTTTCATTTTCTAGAATGATGCAATGAGGACTGTTTGTCATTTTTTTTTTAAATCACACAATACAAGAATTTGATAGACTCCCGAGGATGTAAATGATGAAGTGTTGGCTCTTTCGATCCCTAGATGAGTGGTAATCAATAACGTAGCCCCCCATGTTTGGAAATTTGTACCATTACTTTTAGAACACTATTTATGAATTATAAGGATGGGGGATATTAATCCTCCCTCCAACACTCGAATGCCAGGGAATTAGTATCCCTACTCCTTCCTGTGTATATACCAGAATTCTTAGAGGTTAAACTCAACATCGGAAATATTAAATGTGGCATGGAAATTCTTGTTTGCATCAATGCATGCTATCTATGGAGCAAGGAAGGGAACTTGAGAAGGAATTTCCCTTTAATCATTAGAATAAATGCCAATCTGAACCTACCCACTTGGTGGAGGGAAAATGAAAGTTCATCGGTAAGGGTCTCTAAAACCCTAGAAGACAAAGAGGACAATTCTGAAATTAACAGTACTAATTATAGTGTAAAAATATATAATGTAGAGGAACATATGGAGGCACCCTCTAATGTCAGTCATAAAAATAAAAAATGTGGAAATGAAAATGCAAATTCTATCAGCATTAACTCTAAAGGCCTTAGAGTCTGAGAACAAAATAAAGGTAACAATTCACAAGGATGCCCTAACAATGCCAATAGCTCAACTCCCTGTGATCCACACTCGACAGTAGATAAGTCTCTGTAAAGTTACTCATCGAGCAAAATTGTTAATCACTTTAATAGTTCAATGGAGGAGTTAGGAAATACTCATATTTCTGATAAAAATAAAAACCCTACTAACGCGAACCCTCCACATGAATACTTCACTAAACAACTTCTCTTAAAAGAAGTGGCTAGAAACCAAACTAGGGAAAAAAATGCACAACAAATTGTAATGGGAAAAATAAGGCAAAACTTTAAAAATGTAGAACAAGGAATTCTATGATGAAGGGTTTGAAATAAATGCCCAAAAACAAGGATTGCAGAAACATAATGATATAAACTCCATGTGCATTGCAGGAATAAGAAGGGATAGTCCTTGAAAATATGGTACTAGTTCACCATCTGTGACGAAGAAAATTGTGAATGAAATTGAAAATAAGAATCATCTCTAAAATATCCCACAACATACCAATAGAAGATTGGAGACAAGCCAATCCAGTTCTTGTGGAATTGACATAATAGAAGGTGGCTTTGATAAGTCAATTGTTTAATCTGTTGATGATATCTTGATGGATAATAATGATCCGACCAATGCAAAAATTAATGGGAGTGGAAAAAAATTCAACTTCATTAAAGACAGTATTGAAGTAGATGACACAATTTTGGTTCCAAACACAAATATGCGTTTTAAAGGTGTTATTAAAAATAGCACAGCATCACCTGAGTGCCCCCAAAACTAGATAGTACTAAGGTAGCTAGAAGCATTGAAAGTACAAGAGATTTGAGGAATCACAATACCAAGGAGGTCATAGATGGGGCTATAGACTCTAAGGATGGGCCATTTAAGAAACCCAAAAAGACAAGAAATACAGAAAAGAAAACAATATGAATAATCCCTCTTGGAAGGGGGAGTTTCTATATGATCAAGAAAAAAAGGAAAAAGAGAAGTACAATCATTACAGTTCCTACTACCAAAAGGATAGAAATCGAGTGCAGTTTGTTGAAGTTTTTTGACATCATGAATGAAAAGTTGATATTCCCAAAATCTGATGCAAATGGAACTTAATTGTATATCATGGAATGCCATATGATTGGAATCCCCTAATAGGAAGAAAATTGTAAGAATATTTCTCAATCAAGTGAAAGTCAAGGATATGATCCGCATTGAGGAAGTGAAAGCAATAGGCTTCACCCTAGAGACCATTCTAAAATTCATTTGGAACAATGCAACACAATGTCACATAACATGAAAAGGGAAAGGGGGTTGCTATCTTAATCTCTAAGAAATGGAACCAATTGGTGTATCCCATTGTAATAGGGTTTTTTGGGCTAACGTAAAAAGGAATGACAACACCATTGGAATTTTCTCCTTGTATATGCTCCTAACGAATATAGGGACAAAATATCTCTATGGAAATGGATATGCAACCTACAAGGCATGCCATGAATTATTGGAGGGGATTTCAACATGATAGTACAAAAAAAAGATAAATATGGTGGTATAAAAAAGGAATGGAAAGTTAATGAAAATTAGTTTTGGTAGAGGATGAAGTCTAAATTAAACATAATTGATCCTATTGAAGGATAGAAGGAGGACTCCACCAATATCTAGTACACTTGGTGCAATGCAAAAAAAGGTGGAAGAAGAATCTACTATTGAATTGACAGATTCTTTGTGAGTAAATATCACTTTATCATTGATATTGTTAAGGAGGGATGCAAGGTGGAATTCCACCCACACACCTTGCTAGATCATCATCCCATTAAAATCAAAATTATTCTTAAAAGTTCTAGGGCTAAGGAAAAAATTAGTGAGTGAAGCTTTCTCCTCAATACAAAGCTCCTAAAGGATAAAGATTGTAGGGATGTTATTGAGACCTTGAGAGGTATTAGCAAATGGATGCATAAGGAGAAAAATGCTATCGAGATATGAGAGATCAATGTGAAGGGGTGGAGGAAGTTGTACCAAACAATTGGGAAGAAGAGGGCCATGGATAGAAAGAAGAAGGAATCCTCCAAGAAAATATGTTAAAGGAAAAAATAGATCTTCAAAATGACCCAAAAAATGAAAGTCTAGGTAATGAACTCTCACTTGCCAAGAATTCCCTAAGGATGTTGCAAGCTATTAAGATACAAAGTTTGAAAGTAAGGTCCAAACATAACTAGTAGGGTAGTGGGGATAAAGATCTTCGAAGTTATTTTCTAGATACCTTAAAGATAAAAACATCAAAGAGAAAATTTAGAAAATCTTGGTTGATGACTCCCCATTAACCAAGAAAGAGGATATTAGGAAGCAATTTTTTTAATTCTACAAATGCTTATTTACCTCATAAGGGAATAATGAAGATAGTAATATTGGAAGGATCTATTTCAAGAAAATCATCCTAAAATAAGTGTTGAGGGAGGATGAAAACGAACTTAGCAAAGAAATTTCTAAGAAATTAAGAAGGAAATCTTATCCTTGCAAAATGACAAAACCCTTGGAGAAGATGGCCTACCTACTGAATTCAACAAATCTCACATAGAATGAATCTACGAGGATTTAGACATGATTTATAGATAAGCCTTTGAGAAAGGCTCATTGGGAACTAGCATTATTAAAGGCATTATAAAGCTACTCCCAAAGGAGGGTGAGAAAACTCTAATAAAACATTGGAGGCCAATCACTCTTTTAAATGTATCATACAAAATCTTGGCAAAAATCCTAGCAAGAATATTGATAAATATTCTCCCTTCCTTCATTAACAGTACACAAACTGGCTTTATTAAAGGAAGGTATATTCTTGAAAACCTAATCACTAGTTGTGAAGCCATGGAGTGGGCAAGAGTCTTCAACCAACGAGCTGCAATGCTTTTATTGGACTTTGAAAAAGTTGATGCAAGAGCATCTGTGGTTGACCAGCAATCTTGCATCAACCAAAAATTATATTTTAATTTATTTTCCTGAGGTTGGTAAGTAATTTATTTGATAGGGTAATTTGTAAGGTTATAGTAAAATATTTATTAAATAAATGCCTTTATCATTAGATTGTGGCAAGATATTGTTGTGGAGATAAATTAGGGGGAAAATTTTGGAAATTGTTTAATATTTAAAATTTGGTAATAAATATTCTTGGGCATGGGTCTTGGAGGAAATATGAATTTTAAATGCATTTAGAACTTTATAAAATCATACATAGAAAATTGGGCACCCAAGGTGAGTTGGCAGGAGTTACATTGGAAATTGCCCTAAAATCTAGGAATGGACTCCAATTTTGACAATTTTGGTGGGAGTGGATTTATGAAAAAAAAATTAATATTATGGAAAGTTTTTAAAATGGATTTTGGGAGGTTTCTTCCCAAATTGGTCATGATTTTTGCTGGTGTTCAGTTTTTGGAGCTTGTCTTAGAAGATTGCAGGCATTTTAGACTATGTTTTGGTAGCCATTTTTTGCTAGAATTGGAAGGTTGTTACAAGTGTAGCATCTTCTTGGAGAGGAAATGGGGAGTGTTTTTTTGCAGGTTTGAAGGTGCTGTGACAGAAAAATGGATCATGGAATCCATTATTGAAGATGGGTACAGTTTGTCGATTGGAGCTTGCAGGGTGAAGGTTGTAGGTTGAGAGTGATTTGAAGGAGTTTAATCAAAATTTTGTATTTGTTATTATTTGTTCTTAATATCAAATTTGAATTTGATTTTTATTGTGTATTTATCATTTCTAAAGGCTGAAATCTTTGTATTTTCATTTTAGAGAAGATACTCTAATGTTTGTAGGAGAAATTTGAATAAAACAATTTAGAAATTTATTTGCAAAATTTCTACATTATTTTTCTTTTCTAAGTTATTACAGATTTAAGCCAAATCATTTAAGAGATTTTCATTTGTGGTTTGAGAAGGGAGAGTATTCTCTTACATCAGTGATATTAAAACTAGTGTTCTTGAATGTGTAGGCAGAAGTGCCAATGTGATGCAGTTTGCACTAGGACCTGTGGTGGTGTGTGTGATTTACGTGTAAACAGATCTCGCCAAACATGAGGAAATTTATATGTGAAGAACTTGAGGATTTGAACATTTGTGTTGAGGCTTTGTGAGGCTTTGAAAATGACAAAGTATAAAGGCAAGATGTTTTTCATATTTTTGTATGTAGGTGAACAAAAAGGAGAAAATATTATAGACATATGCTTTGAGGAAGGCATAGAGAAATAGAGTGAGAAGGACTTGAGAAAAGTGTAGCAGAGGTTGACAGGAAAAAAGGTGAAAAAATTGAAGATGAAGAACATGTTGCAGCAATGATTGAGGAAGTGAATGAAGTAAGAATCAAAGAGACTTGAATGTATAAGAGGGTGTCAAAAATGAGACCAATGAAGTTGCAGCAATGGAGTGCAAGGATGTTGTAGTGAATGACAAAGATGAAGATGATTTGTTAGCAAAATAAGAAGAATGGATGGAAAATATTATCATTGTAGCAAAGGATGAAGAAAAATATGTTGGGGCAGAAAATGTGAATTAGTTAAGTGTGGAAAATTCTGAGTTTAGTTTACCTCTATTTGCAAGGATGAATGTAGAGGATGTAGTTGCAAATTAGTGTATGTATAGTACATATTTGCATGTAGAAATTGTACAAAATGTTGTAGGCGAAACTTCGTAGAGGTGGTGAGTTTGTGGTGGGTTGAATCCCTCAAGAGAAGATAGGAGAATGCATAGTATTAAGAGGAGGACAGTACATGGTGGATACTTGAAGTCCACGAGTGGATAGAAGAATGGAGTGTGGAGTTTTCAGAGGAAGAGGTTGTTTGTTCTAGCTAAGTGTTGGAAGAGGAGAAAAAAGAATCAATTGTATGTGCCAAATTCAGTGATGGAATTTTTTGAGGATTTATTGCAATCCAAAAGGGTGGTACTATCATGCTCAACTCCATTTTGTGAATCCATATTCACCAAATTTTTCTTACCCTAGGTGTCTGATGCAAGAGCATCCATGGTTGACCAGCAATCTTGCATCAACCAAAAATTATATTTTAATGTATTTTCCTAAGGTTGGTAGGTAATTTATTTGATAGGGTGATTTACAAGGTTAGAGTGTAATATTTATTAAATAAATGTCTTTGTCATTGTGTGGAAAGATATTGGTGTGGAGATAAATTAGGGGGAAAATTTTGGAAATTATTTAATATTTAAAAATTAGCAATAAATATTCTTGGGTGCACATGGGTCTTGGAGGGAATATGAGTTTGAAATGCATTTAGAAATTTCTAAAATCATGGCATAAAAAGTGGGCACCCAAGGTGAGTTGGTAGGAATTACATTGGAAACCGCCCTAAAATATAGGAATGGACTCCAATTTTGGCAATTTTTTGTGGGAGTGGATTTATTAAAGCGTTTTTAATATTATGGAAATTTTTTGGGATGGATTTTTGGAGGTTTCTTTCCAACTTGGTTGTGATTTTTTCTGATGAATTTTTTTGGAGCTTGTTTTAGAAGATTACAGGCAATTTAGACTGTTTTGGTAGCCATTTTTTGCTAGAATTGGAAGGTTGTTGTTGTAGGTGTAGCATCTTCTTCGAGAGGAGATGGGGAGTGTTTTTTGTAGGTTTGAAGGTGTTGTGATAGAAAAAATGGATCATGGAATCCATTGTTGAAGATGGGTACAGTTTGCATATTGGAGCTTGTAGGGTGAAGGTTGTAAATTGAGAGTGATTTGAAGGAGTTCAATCAAGATTTTGTATTTTTTGTTATTTTTTGTTAATATCATATTTGAATCTAATTTTTAATGTGTATTTTTATATTTGTAAAATTGAATCCTTTGCAATTTCACATACATTCCTGCATCCACTTTAGTGTCCACTCCCTTTGCATCTTGAGTAGGCTCATTTTAGCCCCTGCATCAGCCTTTTTCCCTTCTCAAGATGCTCCAACACTCCTTTTCAATAGCTACCTTCACATGTCAACTTTGCATCGAACCTTGTAATTTTCTTGTTCTCATCGTTTCATAGCATGACATGTCTGGACACTAGCGCTCTGCACGGACATCTGTGTGTTGGGCTAGCATCTTGTGACATTTCAACGCTCAAACAGTTGTCTCCAAGCATGCTTGCCACTTTTCCTCACTTTTTCTCAGTGGTAATGGCCCAGGATTCCTTGTAACCACTGGAGAAGCTTCTTTTCCCTCATTAAAAGATATCCTTTCAATTCATTTGTCTCTCTAACTTCTAACTCTCTTCTACTTCTAGCTTCTTTCTTGCTTCTTGGCTTCTCCCTCTCTCCTCTGTTTCTTGCAAAACTTCATTGCTTGCTACAACAACATTCTCTTGCATTCTCATAGCACCCTCTACAACATTCTTGGCTTTTGCTGCTCTCTTTGTTTTCCTCTTTGGCTTCCTAAGCCTTGCTTGCACCTTTGAGCATCTTGGGATTTGTCACTTCCCCTTCCAATTGCATCCTTATTTTGTGATACAGGTTCTCCTTGAGTGGGGATTTCTTTTTATCACCTATTTTGTGATACGGGTTCTCCTCCTCGAGTAGGGTTTTCTTTTATCACTCATACTTGGTGGTGCGGGTTCTACTTCTAACCGGGTGTTGCTTTCACCACATGCTTTTTCCATTTCGGTTACACTCTTTCTCTTTATTTTTTAGTTGTTCGTGGAGGTGGGAACACCAAAATGGGGGTTTGACTGAGGCAAACCCCTATACAGCCCCAACGATTTCTCCAAATATTATGCATGCAGGTATTGAAGACATTCATCTCTTAGAGGCTTCATCACTTGTGGGGTTGTAAGCACTTCCCTTCTCTTCTTTAACTTTATCGTAACTTATACTTCCTTACTTCAGTTCTATTATATTCTGTTACTTCCTGCATTCTAAGGTTTTTAACAATAAGAGTAGAAGTGGTCATTTAACTATTTTATGTGATGAACTCACTTTCTAGTCCATATGAGATGCTAGTGCATTGCACTATCATTTGTATTCCACACTGTCATCCTTTGGCCGAGAGCTTGTCTGTTTGTCTAGAGAATATTTGTGACTTGCTCTTTTGGATTTTGAAACTCTCATTGTTGTTCCTAAGGTAGTTTAGGGAAATTTTCCCCATGAGACTCTTTGAATGAAGAGAACTCGTGAGTAGCGAATCCCCCTTCTCTAAATTTTGATGAACCTAACGTGAAGGAGGATATCTTTCAAAAAACTAGGAATTTATTTACCCCTACTTGGAAAGGCCACAACTTTTGACTCGATGCTCAGAATTCAAAGTCATTTACATCGTTGTAAAGGTCTCCTAGAGAACTAATTCAATCCCTAAAATACTAGTGCCTTTGGAAATCAAATTTTAATTATCAATGCAAGTTCCGACCTCAAATTCTGCTCAGAAGACCTCTGAAAATGTGAATTACTAGAACATAGAAAATACCAAAAAACTTGTAATGAATTTAATATCTTCTTTTATTAATTCAATATCTAATTTTGTTCAAAATGTTAATGATATTCCATTTCATGCATGTGATAGTGACTTGGCTTTACCCATGTCACTCGGTATCTTTGATCCTTCTCATCAGATTCCTCCTACTTTGGAGGATATCTTGTTGCAAGAAGATGAAATCATTGATACCTTTCTTAATGTTACTCTACCTTTTATTCATTCCAATGTACTCTCTTTTGGAGATGATGCATTTGTGAATGATGAATCTCCTCTTCATTCCAATGCACTCTCTCCTAGAGATGATGCATTTGTGAATGACAAAACTCCTCTCCATTCCAATGCACTCTCTTCTAGAGATGATACATTGGTGAATGGTTAATATCACATTTGTTATGATGCCTTCTCTTCTAGAGATGATGCATTAGCGAATGTTGAATCTTCTTCCACATTTGATCCTTTTTGGATCGATGTTGAGAATATGTCTTCAAATAATTATTCTACTCATTGTGATGATTTTGTGAATGTAATCTATGTCTCTATTGCCCCTTAAAGGCCTAAGAGACCAATCATTTACATGACTCCAACTAGTCCCTCTCCCAAAAGGGTTTGTTCTATTAATGGTGTTCCATTTGATAGTGACTCTCCTAAAATTTATTAGGCTCCCTCTTATAGAACAGTAGCCCATACTTATGAGAATAGTATGAATAAACAACCAAGCCTTCTTCAAGCTCCTAAACCTACAACTAAAGTGCCCAGTGATTACGATCTTTTCAAGCAACTTCGAGTTACTCCGGCTAAGACCTCATTGTGGGACTTGCTTCAGTCTTCTTTGGTTTATCAAGGATTGCTTCAAGAAGCCTTGCAAAAGATCCTCTTGCCTTCTTCTACTAGGCTGGTAGATGCCGATGCGTTGACCAATAGCTCATATTCATGTGGATTCGTCAAATATTATGTTCTATCTATATGAACTCCCACCTTCAGAAGTACAGAAGTAAGCGGATCCTTTAATGATTATAGTTAATATTAATAAAATTGGAATTAGACATACTCTTGTTGACACCAGTACGACGCTCAATGTATGTAGCATTGATCTATTACCTAAGATTAATATTGACTCATCCTCTCTTAATACTTCTTTTGTTGTCATTCGTAGGTTCGATAATGTCAGTCAATAGGCCTTGGGCATGATTGTCTTGCCTCTGAGGTTGGGACCTGTTACCGTACCCACCCTTGTATATGTTATGTCAGAAAAACTACATTATAACCTTCTTCTTGGTAGACCATGGATTCACGCTATGGGTGCATTCTTGTCTACCTTGCATAAATCTATTAAGTTCATTTGGAATAATAAAGTAGTCACAGTTAAGGTTGACCTTGATGCTATGCGCTTATGTGAGATGGCGGTTGTTGGTCAGGCTTCAATTGTTCCTACTCTTATACCTTCAATATCTTTTAGTGTGTTGATGTTTACTCCAGCAGTACCTACTACAAAGGATACTCTTGAGATAGACATGCCTAAGGAAGATCCCTCTGAAGCAAGAAATATTAAGTCTACTCCTTCCACCTCTTCTTAAAGGAATGTATGTTTTAGTCATGATTGGGGTTCTTTAGACTTTACATAA
>VDFB02050004.1:0-20171 GCA_007258455.2 Sequoia sempervirens | reverse complement strand
ATTTACTATTTTTCAAATAATAGAAAAAACAACTCTTCAAACAAAAATAACGTAATTCACAAATATATTTTAGTAAACAAAATAATATATAAATTAATTGAAATAATTTATTTTAATAATATTTTGACAATATTTAAATTGTTTTGTATTAAAATAAAAATATCTAATTTATTAAAATTGTAAATAAATTAGAATAAATATCTTAAATATCAATTTCAAATGTCTATCTAATCTTTAATATTTGAATATATTTTAAATAAATATATTTAAAACAATTATGCTCGTTATATCACCATAAATTTATCTATATAAAATAAAAATAAAAGGAAACTACACACCTACATCTAAAATATTTTATTTTTAAAT
Organism: Sequoia sempervirens; assembly: GCA_007258455.2. Lineage (NCBI taxonomy): Eukaryota > Viridiplantae > Streptophyta > Pinopsida > Cupressales > Cupressaceae > Sequoia > Sequoia sempervirens. The sequence continues at coordinate 19,805 of VDFB02050004.1, read as the reverse complement.
AAGACGTTAACAATAAAAAGTCTGATTTTAATTTTAATTTAAAATCCATGACCGTAATTCTTTTAAAAACATAAATTAACTTTGAAATTTAAAAAAGTCAAAATTGTTAACAAACACTGAGGTGGAACTTTCATTCTAATTTCTGAACCACATCAAGGCAGGCACGTTATAATTTGTAGACGGTCTGAAATACAAAGAAAACAGTTATTCCAAGACACGGTGGAAACATTGAATGAATTCAGAATGCATTCAAGTGAAGGAACACTTTCATTTCATTGTTTAGCGGGTTTGTGTAGATCTAACATTGTGAAAAGGGTGCGATTGCATTCCAACGTAACAAATCCTCTACGCGTCTCTCATTTATTAATGGAACGAAGAGCTTTCAAGGAAGGAGATTTACTCCATCCCCACAACTAAGAAATACTCTCTGCCATGACCAAGTCGAGAAGCAAGATTAATAAGAAATACTGCTTGACTACCAATTTTTTCTTTCACGATTTTAATCGTTACCATTTACATGGTTAACTTACACAATTTCATCAAAAAGGAAACCTTTGTCAAACATTATAAATCCTGAACGGTGTATTAGTAAGCAAATCGAAAACTAACCGCGTGAACACGGCCATGCAAAATGTCTTCCCATAAGCAAGCGTGAAAGGACGATGGAATTTCATTTTCTTGAGACGGTTTCTTCTAAATTTTGGAGAAGAAAAAACAGTCGGAATTAATCTTCCCCACTTAAAATGTCTTTAAACCCACAAAAGAAAAATGGATTACCATGAAACGTTGTATTACTCCGTGCATTTAGTTTTGAAATGAAAATCTGTCAATGGGCTTTACTGTTATTGCAACGAAACAACCATGCATGCAGAATTGTTCCTTCGTTAGCTTGGAAAGTAGTTCGGGTTTTCCTGTATTGATAGGCCTGGGCTGTGAAATTGTAACGGAGCAAACAAGCCGAGTGATTAAATTTTTTTGTAGGAGGATAAGAATAAGAGTTGATCTTCCAATAGTGATTTTCATAATGTTTTGAAATTATAGGCAGAGTGGATCTGCCAATGGTGATTTTAATAAACTAATTTTCAAAATTATAAATTTAATAAAAAAATTAATTAAAAACTAATTTACATTGGTTAACAACCATCAAAGATTTGTCTTAACAAACTTAATAACATACACAAAAGTTTATATTAAAATGTATAAATTGCCATGAATTTACATATCACCCAAAGAATAAGGTCCACGAAGGCTTAAGAAGTACATAATCAATACTTGAGATATGGGATCACTATCTTTTGAGAATCAATGGGCAGATATTTATTTATTAAGCGAGAAAAACAATACAAAATGCCTTAAGGAATGGCAAACATATGGAAATTTAGCTAATCTGAAATTGTCAAATGGTGGGAAAGATCTCCGTTTTTCTGCCTTCCATTGTGGGATTTTTCTTGATTTCCTTATAAATTTATTATCTGCTCCACTTGAGCTGTCAAATTAATCCTTCGCAGCGCTATAACTGCAGACAAATTATCAACAACGTCAACCAAATATAATTGAAAATTCTTCATGGAAAACCATTCCGCGTTCATGGCATTCAACTGGAAATATAAATCATATTACAGAAACTGAAATAACAAATCAATTACTGGCGTAATATACCTAAGGCATCTTCGTCTTGTGAATTTGAATCATGGTTTACGATGACTTTTCTCTGTTGAATATTGACATCAACGTTCTGAACTCCATGTAGAGCATTGAGCGATCTCCTTATCTGCTGTTCATGGGAAGCAGAATAAATTCCCTTGACAGTCATAGTTGTTCTCTGCATGATGGTGTGCAGTTATCCTCTGCAATTCCAATAGCAAATCAAGATGATCTAACGGTGAATAGAACGCGGTTTGGTAATTAGCTGGAGTGGGAGATATGTTTCGCTTGAATGGGAGAAACAAATAATGCTTCGAATTTTGTTTCGCGAGGAAAAGGGAATTCAGAATAAAAATTTCTGGAACAGAGTTTGCTGCTTTGTAAAGCAACAAAGGAAAATATATCAATCCAATTCTTTACTTTCTCCAACACAGAAAGATCTTTGTGGTTAATCAACGGCTGCAAAATATATAACTCAACAAGTAGTGTTACATAACAGCATATGATCTGGAGTTTTATAGAGATCGCATGGTGAATAGAACGTGGTTTGGTAATTGGTTGGAATGTTGCATAGTGAATACAACGCGGTTTGCCCAAGAGGAGTGTCGCGCAAGATACGGTGATCTCCTTCCTAGCACTAAAATGAAAAATTCACGGAAGCTGTAGAGTTTACAAGTCAGTGATATGCAAATTCGCGGTAACATATATATTTTTAATACTAGCAATTGCACCTTGGTGTGCAATGGGTACGCCGAAGAAGGTCAATTAGGGAATTTTTGCAATAGATGAGGTCAATTGCTAGGCCATTTAGAAAATGATGTTGTTTGCACAAAAAAAGGTCTCAATGGAGAATTGATAGCTTCAAATCAACTCTACATCCACTCACAAGGATCCGAACATAATTGAAACAAAACCTCTAAATCAAGAAGATAATCAGGCTCCATTAACAACTAGCTCATGCTATGTTTGCAATAGAGAGAGGGAGAGATAAGGATAAAAAGAGGGAGAGATAGAGTGAGGGAAGAGAGAGGAGGGTAATGCGATAGACATAGAGGAAGATAGAGATACTGAAATTTCAAATGCTGAAAGTTCCAATAAAAAATTAAAAAATAAATTATATAAAACTAGAATTTTAAAATACATAATAACCATAAATACAACTTAAAAGAACATGGAAGTCCATTAAAGAGCAACCTAAACCCTAACCAAAGGAACAAAAAATTGTAAAAATATTTCACTAACAAAACCCATTCCCCCTATTTTCTTCCAAGAATTACCAAGAAAATTAAATGGACATTTCAATATCCTACAAGGCAAGATGACAATATACCTTGTTGACTTCATTTTCAATGGCATTGGGTTTCAAACTGAGCAATTTATACTCTTCTTTCAACCTGCCATAGGTAACAAAGGCCATCATGACATTTCTCTTGTGACACAAATTCCCATTTTTTTCTTCTAAATAAGAGATTGTAGTTCCCCTTGGTACCCACAATCCTTCCAACTGTAATGGGCATGATTGAGTTCTTCCCCAAAAAAACCTAAGTGGAATAATAAATTAGATCTACCAAATATCATCCTCAACCAACTTAGAAGATAATCTTAAATCCTGACTTCACTGTAGACAAAAGGAGGACAAAATTGTGCATAAAAATATGGTGTAGCAATGCTTCAAATAGATAAAGAGATAAATCTTGAATATAAAAAATATTATGTGGTCAATACTAGCGGCCTACTATAAAACAACTTAATTATAGGCCTACCCAAGCAACTACGGGAATAGCATGGAGCATTCTAATATAGAACATACCTATTTTTTACAAATTTCTTCACTTAGCAAGTTAACATGATTAGTAATCTATAGAAGACCATTCTCCATGTTTAAAATGGAACCGATTGGTATCTATCCCTATAATTTATCTTTAAATCTTGGAGATATACTAAGTTGCATTACAGTAGTCAACACATGTACTTAAAAGGTTAATGATGATTCTGAAATTTGATCTAGGGATTTGTTTAATAATCCAAATGCAATTGCCAACTTCTCGCTATAGTAGTAGAGGAAAATTTCTTGTTTCTCCTCTTTCACATCAATCTTGATGCATGTCTTGAATCTAGAAAATACTCTAATTTCTTCATTTCCCAAGATAATTCTTCCAATTTTTCATGAATTGATTTGAATCCCTTCTCTCACATTTCATGTTGGCCAAGCATATATCTATTCCTTAACAATTTCCTCTTTTATTTGGTCCCATTTTCCACCCTCCAGGTGTTCCTTCTTGAAAAAAAGTCAATGTCATGATAAAATGGTGTCATAAAATAGGGATTTAACAAACACTCCATCAATATATATAGATAGTGACACATTGCATATTATACATACAATTTTATAATGTTAACAACAATGTCTAATTAGATCCAAAGTCCACACTTTAGATAAAAATACTTTTTTAGAAACTATAAATAAAATTGGGTCCCTTCTTTATCACTGCAGGTATGGCCTGGTGCACCTTAATATAATGCAGAGCTAGTTTTATAGGTTGCTTCATTTAGCATCATCAATAATCTCTAAGAGAACATTCCCCTTATTTGAAATGATGGAACTGGATTCCATCTCTCACAATAATTTGTCTTGCGTCAATTGTTGAGATAATATTGGTTGCAATGGAGCCAACTGAAAGGAAAAACTAAGAGTCCTTCACCAATATCAATGAAGAAGGATCTAGAATGGATCAGCCTGCCTCCTCCACTACTCGTTATATCCCATCATATATGTTACTTGCCCCCTTTTCTGCGTGATGACTATACCCATGTTGCAATAAAGGCTTTTCTTCCGAAAGGAAACATAGGTGGTGGAAACAGTTTCCTACACTGAATCTATCAGGAGAGAGTTGCGAAAATTCTAAACCAATTAACACTTACATATGCAGATGCACATCTAAAAATACAAACAGATATTCAAAATAGAATAAACTCATAACACAACATATACATGGGAAAACCCTTTCAGGAAAAAATACACACTCCAAACACTCAGCTCAATTGTATTAATTAGCAACAAAAAAAGTTACAATATAATCTCAAAGCTATGCTCTTCAGGATTTTTCACACTATTACAAGATTCTGGAATAATTTTGGTAGCATAACAGCATCTTTGAAAATCTCCAACCTATCTCATAAAACGTGCTAAGGCACCAACATATAAATAGAGCTCAACATGAAAAGGAAGGATCCCATGGTTTCCAAAACCAACTTCAAAGCCCAAGAGGTAAGTTGTGTTAAAAAACAATAACTTGCTAATCCACGAAACGTTGCACATAGCAACTTCCAAAAGCAACAACACCTATCTCATCTATAATGGTCATCTTGCCAAATACAATGTAAGTTCAACATAGAAACTACAATAACAAAGAAGAGGTACTTTCTTTACCTCACACCACTTAACAAACATGAACTCCACCATAAATGTCAGCTGCTAAAAAACAACTGCAATCCATAATAGAATTTGCAAACAAAGACTCTTTAGTGAACAAAGGAAAATTCTAAATCAATTTCCACTCCAAAATGGAAATATATGTCAACATCTACCCCAAAAAAATAGTATCTTCCAAGTGAGATCCAACTTCCTAAAAAATAAGGATTATGCCATCTCATCACCTACCATGTAGGATGCCACCTCACAAAGAGGTCCCACAAAGATGAATGAAACTTAGGAAGTTAATAATTTAGGATAAAGTTAATTATGCAACAATTAATTAAAAAATAATCACCATGTTGAGACTCTAAGGTTGAGACACCTTAATCCCTACATTCTCCCACTTGTCGAAGACTTGTCAAGATTCTACAGCATCAATTGCTCAAGGCCCCTAGGCCCATGGAACTGGCACACCATCTAAACTTCTCAGTGCTCACTAGCTTCATCAATGCATCTACGACATTTTCCAAAGTATCAACCTTTTCCAACTTCACCTTTCCATCTTCTACCATATCACAAAAAAAATGAAATTGTACATCATTGTGCTTTGTTCTGGCATGGAAAGTAGGATTCTTAGCCAAGCTAATGGCACTTTGACTGTCACAATAGATAGTAATCTGTCCAACATCAAAACCAATATCAGAACATAACCGTTTAAGCCAAATGGATTCCTTACAAGCATGAGTGGCTGCCATATACTCTGCTTCTGTAGTGGACAAAGCAACTACAACTTGCCGCTTACTCATCCAAATGATAGCACCACCAAACATCATGAAAACATATTGACTGGTGGATCTCTTGCTATCAATGTCACTACCCCAATCTGAATCCACAAACCCATGAATACAAACTGAATGCTGAGGTCCAGTAGGATAACCATGAAAACATAAGGAATACTCAAAAGAACCCTACAAATATCTTAACACTCTCTTCACCGCATTCCAATGCACTCATCCAGGATTATTCATAAACCGACTCAGGACTTCCACTGCTTGGGAAATGAATGGCCTCATACAAACCATAAAATACATTAGGCTACCTACAATACTCACACATGGTACTCTGGTCATGTCGTCAATCTCAATAGGAGATTTTGGACAATCCCCAACTGATAACTTCATCCCATGCAAAACAAGAACTACCAAGGATTTGCAAGATGACATGCTGAATCTCTGCAACACTGTATTCAAATACTTGCTCTGGCTTAATCAAAACTTTTTGTTAGCTCTATCTCTTTTGATCTCCATCCCTAGAATATACCTTTCTGCACCTAGATCTTTCATATCAAACTGTGCTGACAACTAGAACTTCAAATCTGAAATCATACTACCATTTCCAAAAAACAACATATCATCTACATACAATGCAATAATGGGAATGCAACCATTTTCAGTTTTAAAATACACACAATGGTCAGATTTAGATCTTTAAAATCCCATGAACTCAACACATAGGTGTCAAATTTATGATACCACATTCTAAGTGACTGGTTAAGACCATACAAAAACTTTTTCAACTTGCAAACTAGATTTTCTTTACCTTTAACCATGAAGTGTTCTGGCTATGACATGTAAATCTCTTCCTCCAAGTCACCATGAAGGAACGTTGTCTTCACATCCATTTGATCAATCTCCAAATCATATGTTGTAGCAAGTGATAACAAAAAATGAATGGATGTCAGCTTCACTATAGGAGAGAAAATTTCACCAAAGTCAATTCCCTCGTTCTAAGAATACCCCTTCACTACCAATTGTGCCTTATGCTTCTCAACACTACCATCAGGATCCAATTTCTTCTTGAACACCCATTTACAACCAACGGGTTTACATCCTTTAGGTAATGGTACCAAATCCCAAGTATTGTTTTTCTTTAATGCAGCCATTTCTTGGTCCATGGCTTTCAACCAAGAATCTGCATCATCCATACTCATAGCCTCTCTAACATTCGTAGGCTCATCAATGTTAGAAATCAAAGAAAAAACACAATTTGAATCCAACAATGAATATCCAGACCTCTCCGGTGAATATCCATATCTATCTGGTTGTCGCTTCTCATGTGTAGACCTCCTCACTGGTTGAGGTTGAGGTTCTTCTTCTTTAGAAATTTCTAATCTTCTCAAGTTCTCCTCATCATCAAGTTCACTTTGGGCTTCAGGTTCAACTTTCTTAGAGTCAAGAGGAAGTTGAACCACATCTTCTTTCTTTTGTTCTTTTGTAGGCTGCAAAATAGAGGAAGAAGGTTTCATCTCTCTGAAGATAACACTTTGACTATAGAGAACCTTTTTGGCCACTAGATCCCAAAGCTTGTACCCTTTCACACCAATACCATATCTGATGAAGATACACTTGATAGCCTTATTTTCCAACTTTGACCTTTTCTCCCTTGACACATGAGCATATGCCTCACAACCAAACACACAAAGATGTATCAATGAAGGCTTCTTTCCTGACGACACCTCCATAGGTGTCTTATCAACAAGAGCTGATGTAGGAGATCTGTTTACTTGATAATATGCAATGGAAATAACTTCAACCTAGAACTTCTACTCAAGGCTAGCACCACTCAGCATACTCCTATCCCTCTCCATCAATGTCCTATTCATGCTCTCTGCAACTCCATTTTGTTGAGGGGCATATGGATTTTTCTTATGCCTTTCAATCCAATGTTCTTTACATAACTTATCAAATTATGTGGGACAAAAATCACCACCATTGTCAGTCCTCAAACACTTTATCTTTCTACTAGTCTGATTTTCTACCAAGGCTTTAAACTCCTTAAACTAACTGAAGACTTTAGATTTACTTCTGAGAAAATAAATAAATTTCCTTCCACTGTAATCATGTATGAAAGAAACAAAATATCAAGATTTTCCTAATGAAGGAACATTCACAGGACCAAAAACATTAGAATGCACATAGTTCAAAACCCCAGTAGACTTATGAGAACTTTTATAAAATTGCAGATAGTTTTGTTTACCAAAGATACAATGTTCACAAAAGTCGAACTCAAGATTGCAATCTTCAAGGCCTTCTACAATGCTCTTATATTTCAAGGTTCTGAGACCCTTCTCACCAATATGGCCAAGTCTCTAGTGCCATAACATCATCTTCTCTACATGAAGCTTCATTTCCAAGGAATGAGGACCCTTAGGTACCCAAAATGCATGACCATTAGATGTAGCTGCAACAGGTTTTTCTACTCGATCTAACGGTGAGGATGAAGAATCCAAAGATTTCTTCTTTTGTTTGTCAGAAGAACTATTGCTCTATACCATGCATGCATCTAGCTTGAGTAGGGTTCCTATACGAACTCCTCTAGCCAAAATGATAGCTCATCTAGTCATCTTACATCCTCCACTCGAGAAGACAACTTGCACACCCTCATCATTCAATTTACTCACTGAAAGTAGGTTTCATACCAAACCTGGGATATGCAACACACCATCAATTCCCCGCACTCTACCATCCAGGAATTGTATCCTGACTCTTCCATGGCCAACTATCTTTAGATGAGAATCATCACTGAGATACACCTTTCCACCATCATACTCTTCATATTTCGAGAGCTAATCTCTGGTCACGCCCACAAAAGGATATAAAAGTCACAGCAGAACTAAACCTGGGAATTGGACATTCCAACAGGTGACTAACATCTTCTCATGGTCGTTCATTTACTTTGTCAAACCAGGGGACGTATACTTGAAATGGAGCAGCACGGTATGTGCACTAAGAACTAGTTTCTAGTCACCACCTATAGAAAACAAATGCTTAAAAGTAATGCAACGTAAAGCTTTTTAACTCAAACATAACTCAGCTAAAACAAAAATCATAGCAGCTATTATTAAAGGACAAACTATGAACTAGCCTTATGCTGCAGGAACAATACAAGGCTGAGTTTGCGTTGAAATCTATAGAAATAGATTCTAACTAGTAATCAACATGAAATGAATAGTTAACTACAACAACTTGCTATAGAATACTTACTAAGTGGGCCCCCTTAGCAAGCATCAACTAGATTACACAAGAAGTTGACTCAAAGCTTCATCGAAATTTATTCATACTCAGAACCAGGATATATCGATTACTCTATTTGAAAATAAAACTTAACATAGAACTCTATTGCTTATTCAACTTAATTTTAACACATAATGTTTTATCCTCATTCACTCGTGTAGGAGGAACAATTATTTAAATGAAAAAGGAAACTAACTAACTAACAGAGGGAGTCGTGATCATAAATACATTCTGAATCCGCAGAACAGATATTCATAAATGAAAGTCTATCTGCTCGACGCGACCCAGAGAGAATATAGCATTACACACTCCCTAGATCAAAGGACCGTTTAAGCTTCTTCCCAAAGATTCAGTCAAAGAGTTATTATTGGAACAACTTCTTCAACAGAGCTGAGATTCTTTGCACTTGATCAGCTCCTGATCCCTCCAACAACCTGCAATAAGTGACAGAGGCGAAGGAAAGCATACACACAAGTGACATGACATCCATTCATTAATCACACGTTAATCCTATTCCATTATCCAAAATCATAAGCATACATTAGGCATGCGGGAGGTCAAAAAGGTAATTAATAAAGTTGTCAAGCTACAGGAATATGGAATTCATTGCTACAAGATACCACCCAAAAAGTCTTTAATCAACAAGTTTAAACAACTATTAATAACAAAAGTAAGAGTATCAAAAGCTCAAAACTATGAGCATATTTAAGGCTCATCAATCTCTATGTGACATCATGTGAAAAGATGCACCAGAATCAATTAACCACACATCTCCCAATGCTTACGTTGCTAAAGCTACAACCAATGCTTCACCAAAATAATCATTCTCCATCTCAATCCTTCCAGATGTGCTTTCCCTATTTTTCTACAACAAGATATCAAGAAAATCAATTTTGCAAAACTCTCACTGAAACTTAGATTAGCTTAAAAAACCCTTCAAACCCAACAATAGAATCAAAGTTGGCCAGCCTTTGAAACCAACTGAAAGGAAACACAGGTGGTGGAAACAATTCCCTACATTGAATCTATCAGGAGATAGTTGCAAAAATTCTAAACCAATTAACATTTATAGATTCGGATGCACATCTAAAAACACATAAACAAATATTCAAAATAGAATAAACTCATAACACAATATATACGTGGGAAAACCCTTTTGAGAGACAACCCACACTCCAAACACTCAGATCAATTGTATTAATCAGCAACAACAATAGTTACAATACAATCTCAGAGCTATGCTCTTCAGAAGTTTTCACACTATTATAGGATTCTAGAATAATTTTGGCATCATAATAGCGTCTTTGAAAATCTTCAACTTGTCTCATAAAACGTGCTAAGGCACCAACATATACATAGAGCTCAACATGAAAAGGAAGGCTCCCATGGTTTCCAAAACCAACTTCAAAGCCCAAGAGGTAAGTTGTGTCAAAAAACAATAACTTGCTAATCCATGAAACATTGCACGTAGCAACTTCCAAAAGCAACAACACCGATCTCATCTATAATGGTCATCTTTCCAAATACAATGTAAGTTAAACATATAAACTGCAATAACTAAGAATAGGTTCTTTCTTTACCTCACACCACTTAACAAACATGAAATCCACCATAAATTTCAGCTGGTAAAATGCAACTCCAATCCATAATAGAATTTGCAAACAAAGACTCTTTAGTCAACAAAGGAAAATTCCAAATCAATTTCCACTCCAAAATGGAAATATATGTCAACATCTCCCCCAAAAAGATAGTTATCTTCCAAGTGAGATCCAACTTCTTGAAAAATAAGGATTATGCCATCTCATCACCTACCATGTAGGATGCCACCTCACAAAAAGGTCCCACAAAGATGAATGACAACTTAGGAAGTTAATAATTTAGGATAAAAATAATTATGCAACAATTAATTAAAAAATAATTCACCATGTTGAGACTCTAAGGTTGAGACACCTTAATCCCAACATCTTCCCCTCCCCTCCCCCCCCCTCCCCCAAATCATCACAATCTTTCACCAGAGTTGCATGATATCTTTAACCAGAGTTGCACGATATCTTTAACCAAAAATCCATTTTCCATATAGCATCATAAATGTCTATCAGAGACACAACTTCCTTGTCTATACTTTGTAGATTTTTCATATATGTCTAGTAGGACACTTGTAACTACATCAGACAACAATCCCCTTCTTATTATACTTTGATGCATGCCAAGTTTTGACTTTTGCTACCAAAGCTTGTGGAGTTTGGCTAAATACTCCTATCAAATGCACTTTGAGGCATTTTCTCTTTGAGACATTTTGTCAAACTATTTGTGTGCCTTGTGTATGCTTCCACATTTTACAAAGAAATCTATCATGACATTCACAACTACAACGTCTGACAAATATATATCCCCAAGTATGCTTTGGCGGATGTTTGTGCCCTGTCCTAAATATCCCATTTGGCACAAGCTCAGAGGATGATGGAAAAGGTTGTTTACTTTGGCTTTACACCTGCCATTTGAATTTGCTTAAAAGTTTCAAAGGAATTTTCAACAAAACCAATTTTGTACATATCCTGATATCATTTTTATTACATGCTTCTTTGAAAAGCCTTATAACCTTGCCTAAGGACACCATTTTGTACATATCCTACAATCATTGTAGTATAAGAAACCAATTTTTTTTGAGGCATCACGTTAAACAAGCCTTGTTCCTTGCGTATACTTCTGCATTTTGGAAAAATATCTACTAAGGCATTTGCCACTACATCTAAAAAAATACCCCCCTTTCCACAATGATTTGATGGATGTCCATACCATGTTCAAAAGCTCCCGTTTTGGCACAGTATGGGAGTATGCTAGGGGAGAGGACCCAGTAGTTGTGCACCTTAACTTCATGCTTCTAATTATCCTACGTGGAAATTTCAAATCACTCCCAATTTTTTACAACAGCTTACTTGGCAAGTCCCCTGCTTATAACTAAGGTTTCAAGGCCACATCATCGAATATGATGCCACATCAGCATGCTTTTTTTCAAGGTGTCCAAAAAGGCCCAAAAAAAAGTGAGACCAATACTTGTGAATTCACAACATGTTTTATTGAGCGCTGATGTGGAATCACATGATTGGCTGCTTTTTAGATCAAATGAATATATTTTGTTTAATTATGGGTAGTTATCATCAATACTAACAACTTTAAAGTCACAACTATTGGTCCAATATTGATAAAAATATTGAACATTATATAAACAACTACTATCACAACTATTGAAACATGCTCAAGTACTGGGTCCTCTCCCCTAACATATTTTTGTGGAATTTAGATTTACACTTGCCGCTTGCATTTGCTAAAATGTTCCAAATGTGCATGTCCTGAAATCATTGCTACCCATGAGATCACATCTCTTTGAGGCATATTTTCAAACAGTTCAAGTACCTTTGAATTCTTCTACATTTTGAATACATATCAACCAAGGAATTTCCAAATCAAACATCTGGTAAAAACCCCTCTCGATTATACTCACAAAAGTTGTGGAGTTTGATTTTATTCTTACCAATTGCATTTGCTTATAGATTTTCAAGACCTCCTCAACAAATCAATTTTGTGCATATCCTGTAATGGTTGCAGTCCGTCAGGCAACGTCTCTAAAGAATTCTATCAGTCTTTTATACGCTTTCACGTTTAACATAGGTCACTTACAACTACGACATCTATAAAAATCCACTTTCGATTATGCATTGCTGGATTCCCATAAGCAGATCCAAAGCTATTATTTTGGCACAGACTGGGAGTATGCTCACAAATATGAACTGATCAGGTTGAACGGTTGCATTTGTAGAAACAATTTTACCGCTTCGTGAGGAACCATGGCTATAGTAATCAAAATGGAAGTCTACTCATGCATTTATCCTCGGGTCTAAAAAAATCAATGCACGAAACAGGTTTATTCATCTCACATGGTATGACAGATGATTCCAGTCGTTGATCAGATAACTTAGCTCAGTCTCCTTCAAATTGGATATGCCTTCAGGGTAAATAAATATAAAGTGGCAACATTTATTTTTGGGTATGTCATTAAGTTTATTAGAATAAATCTTTAATGGTATGTACACAACAAATAATTTTTTTAATGATTATTAAGTTGACAATCTCTAAGATTAGTTTATTGTTAGAGTAATAGTTATGTCGATTAAATATTTTCATAAATTTATTCTTATAATTTAATTTAAAAGAAAATAATAAATAATAAATTATATGAACCATGCAAAGAAAATGTGATGAGGTAGAAAGAACAAGATTTCTATTTTGAACATTCACTATCAAGAAAAATATAAAATAATAAATTATATGAACCATGCAAAGAAAATGTGATGAGGTAGAAAGAACAAATTTTCTATTTTAAACATTCACTATCAAGAAATATTAAACTTAAAATTATTGTCAATATTCATAGAACTATAATAAGCAAAAATAAAACTTATAATTTTGTGAACTTGTACTTTTTATCACTAATATATGAGTGTCTCAATTTTTGAATAAGTTGTATATATTTCAACATTCTTTGAAGTTGGCCTAATTGATTGTCCTAGGGTGAAATTGTCTAAGTCTTTGTGTAGCCCTCATGGCTAAACCCTTGAAAAAGATTCAAAATATTTATATGCATAAATTTTGAGTCCCAATTTACTATTGTTATATTTTAAGGTTGACTTGTGTTCACTGGTCATAGTGCTTTAGATTGTATGTGTTATGTCTCAATTGTTGCAAATTTCCTTTACATCATGGAGTCATATAACAAGTAATGAAATCACTTCATGTGCTTTATTAGATATCCCATTACTAATGTGAAATTTTCTCATTACATTACTTGATTCACATCACAAACTATTTTCTCCAACCAATGATGTTCTATCACTTGTCAAATTTTCCTTTCAATTGTCGACATTGAATATATATTGCATATATTCATTGCATCAAACATTGGGAATCCAAATAAAATAGTCAAGATTTACAATGAATAATATCATGTAGTAAGGAACTTACAAGAAAATAAAATTATCACTATCAATTTAGATTTATTTCAAAAGGTATATGACATTGAACCAAGTGCCTAAGAACCACCCAATTTATAAATGTTAGCCACTAAATATCATAATGATAAAACCATTTACAAGGCTTAGTTGTTGCCCATATATTAAACAATTGGAGCCTATTCTTGACAATGAAATGGAATCCTTTGAAAACTTTTCACAGATACTTCTAAGACACTTACCAATGTATGTGTTAGATTATAGGGATGGATTCTAAACAAAAGATACAAAATGGTGTCATGATTTTAGATTCTTATATGTACAAAATTTGCATCAAAATGAATTTTTTAATTATGAAAGCTACTTGGCTAGGAATATTCAAGAAAATATAGTTAGACCTAAAAATATAAGTGTCAATAAAATTTTCAAATGGTTTTCACTTCTATGCCATATTTACTTCTTATCTATGAACCATAGCATGGTAAGTCTTCTCATGTCCTATGCCATATTTACTTCTTATCTATGAACCATAGCATCGTACGTCTTCTCATGTCCCTCATTATCAATCATGGATCCTAAAAACCTAAAACATCTCAAATGGAGCTGCAATACATTTTTCTCTTAGTGGATTTAGGATCTTTATAAGACTTGTGTCTTACATTTCTTATCTCAATATATTTTCCTTGAACTATCTAAAGGTGTAGACTACATACCCATTCTAGATAGCTTAACATGTGTGGACACCCCAAATACATTTTTTAATTTTCCCACATCATCTTGTCAAGAAATGTATCTCGTTTATTTAATTAATTTCATAAATTAATAACTTTATAATTAATAATTAAATATATTTAACTTATTTACATATTCAATATTTCTTTTGATTTTAATTTATTTAGGTAATTAATCCCTGTATCAATAATAATTAAATAAATTTTTATTTATTTAATTATTCAAGCTTATTTTTAATTTAAATTAATCTAAGCTAATTAATCCTTACCCTTGATTAATTAAGTAAATATTATTTACTAAGTTGATAAAGTTTTGATTAGATTAAAATTGGAAGGAGTAGTACCCATTACAAAATAGCCATAGAGGTAGATGAGGAACTCACACCCAATAGAAAAACAAAAACTAAAGCTTAAACAATTTGACCTGTAATAAAGAAAACAAAAAAATACCACACACTCAGGACCAACATAGAACCACATGGTACCTACAGGTCTCCCAACAACTTGAGACCAATAAATCACATTCCAATCTTGGGATAGGAACTTGAGCTTCCTTTCGAAAGTCACAGGCCCTTGTTGAATGGCCTGGGTGTTCATTGTGTTATCACGAGCTAAGGTTTCCACCTTTTTACCCTTCTTCTTTTGCATATGACCATCGTCCATATTGTTTGCAACCTACTTCCCTTGGAACTTCCTTAATTCATCCTGATAAACCTAAAGAGTGAGGGTAGTGTTCTTCACAGTTTCTTTACAGTAATAAGTGATGACCCTAAGGCATTGCATAGTTTTCTCTTGGTTCTAATGGATGGCATCAATCTCGGTCATTAAATTCTTCTTTTCATTCTCAATACCAACAATGGCCCGTAAATCATCCAGCTCCTTTTCCCACCTCTCCTACCTCTCGAAAGACTTAGATAAAGAAGCAATCATGTCCCAATTCTCCTTGTTCTCCACATCCCCTGGCCATAGGACCTACTGCTCCAAAAACTTTCCCTCCAAAATTTGAATTCTTTCTTTAGCTGTGACTAGCTGGCCTAAGAGCCACTTCATAATATCCTTTTAGATGTTAATAGTCTCTAAGATTTCATTGATTTTTTTCCCAAGGTGGTTATCAGGGATACAAATCAACCTAGGTTCAATTATGGTGTCCTCCATATTGATGCATAGGTTTGGAGAGTTTTGGGGGTTAGGGTTAGAAATATGAGGTGTGTTGGGAACATCCAAGATATGGTTATGAGCCAAAGAGTGCACATGAGAGATTGAGTTGATAAAGCTAATTCCTCTTGTCATCATTAATTAAGTTTTATTTATTTATTTATTGGATTTAATTATCACCATTGATTAATTATATAAATATTATTATTTAGTTGATCTATCCTAACCTTTACTTTGATTAATTCATTAGAATATTTTGAATTAATTAAATTAGTTTTTTATCTTCTAATCTTCACCATCTATTATCTCAAGAACATATACACCCTTAATTCTTACCCATGTTTGACATCCTTCCACTTCTTATTGTCACACAAATACCCACATTCATAGATATGTGTTAGATCTTCCACTTCTCATTGTCACACAAATCCCCACATTCTCATACATGTGCGAGATATTCCACTTACATTATCACATAAATCCTCACATTTTCTAACATATGTCCGATATCCCACTTCTCATTTCCACACATTCTTATATCCTCCCACATGTGAGAGTCATCCACACTTCATTCTAAATCTCTAATTTTCTTTCATATATGCAAGTTGGCACCATCCATCATAGATCTTAAATGAATATCCATCCTCCATTTCCATAACCATGAAGTAAATCTCTACCCTTAATCTTCCATGAAAATATTTATCTATTTATCTATTGATCTAGTTTGTGATATTTTCTCTTAACTTTGTTTTCTTTATACTAAATATCAAAAAATTATGAAACTAATCACATTTTTACAAGATGGACCATTTGTCCAAGAATAATTGACTAACAATATTATTTTCACATTTTATTTTCTAAGGAAATTAATCTTGTGTGATTTGCTTTTTTCCTTATTTTTGTGACATTCCTTTAAGAAATATATTCTCTATTCTTGTGATTTATGGTACTCTACCTAGGTAGTCTTGTTTCACTTAGAACTAACTTAAACTTTCAAAAAAATATCTAAGTCTACTTGGGTGGCCTAGTAGCACAATGGGGTCGTATGGTCATCAATGGGGTGACCTAGTTTGTAGGGTAAAAAAATCAAAATTCTATCTAGAACAATGTGAGGATGGCTGGGTCCTATGGTTGGGAGGCCTAGTTCCCCATACAAAAATAGAATTTTAACCCTCTCAACCATGGTTAGCTAGTGGTTTTAAAATCCTAATGCTACTGATGAATAAATTTTATGCTTGATCATTTTCCTATTCCAATCATTTTGGTCATCGTAACCCTTCAAAAACCTATTCAAGTTTCTTTGTTTCATGTGACACTAGTGGCTTGTATCGAGTGTCTTGAATGGTTTGCATAGTACCATCATGAGGAAATTTTAGACACTTGTGCTTAACAAAAGTGACTGCATTCTATTTAATAAAAAAGTGGGACCATGCATCAAAATGAGTTGATCAAGATGATGAACCCCTATGCTTTCCACTATAAAACATTCAATTATGAGAGCCAAAATTCTTAAATAACAATCATAAACTTATCTTTTGCTGTCTGCTCTGCTGGCCTTTTCTGCTTGACCTTTACGGTCTGTTACGGTTGGCTGTTGTTTGCTCTGTCCTTTTCCTTTCTGGCAGCCAGTGTTTTTTGTTGGACTTTTGTTTCCTTTACTTATTTTTGTAAACTTTGTGGTTTCAGGTCCCTGTAAAGCCCATTTTACAATTTATCAAAAACAATCATAAACTTATCCTAACTATTATAGCAACTATGAGGGGAGTTTTTAGAGCTTAAAATGGTGTGTACCTTGCTACAAGAAGCCTATTTTTAGGGTACAAAGGACTCATTCACCTTTAGAATTAAAAGCTTAATGTAGAGGAGATTAAAAATATCCATAAGAAGTTGAGAAACTATATAGTCAATATTGATGAGGGGTAGAAGAACACTATAAATATTGGCCCTAGCACTACGACCAAAAGCATAAAAAGGAATGGAAAGGAGGAGAAAAAGAAGAACTAAGACCCCAAATACATCAATGAAAATTTCCACATAGAGGATCTAATAGCTACTGACACCCTAAAATAACTATACTTTTCCTATTCTAGTCTTGTGTTTTTTATTGGGTTTTAGTTATTTTAGTTTATTTTATGTTGTTAGTTGTTTTAACTAGACCTTGGTAGTTGTTCAGTTGTATTTTTCTAACATTTTGTTGTTTGGAAGGGTTTCCAAGATCCCTTCAAAACCTTTTTTTACTTCTTTTAAAAAAAATTGGTTTTCATTCAATATTTTTCAAATAATAGAAAAAAACAACTCTTCAAATAGAAATAACATAATTGAAAAATACATTTTAGTAAACAAAATATATAAATTAATTGAAATAATTTATTTTGATAAGATTTTGACAATATTTAAATTGTTTTGTATTAAAATAAGTAATGCCCCTTGCACTATGGCTCATGTTCCTCCCTCTCCCACTTCCTCCCAAGGTCAGTCACCTTCATGAGGCCAGTAGTGAAGTGGCTCTACCAAGGGTTTTCACCTTTGTTCGTAGGCTCCTCCTCATCATGGTTCTCGCCCTTGTAGGTGATCGTCCTCTCCTCCTCCGCAAGCTAAATCGAGGTGGCCTTCTGGAGGAGCAGCGAGGGGTGGAAGTAGAGCTTCTAGGTGGCCTTCTAGTGATGCTCTTCAAGGTGGTTCTGGTTGGCCCATTGATACCTCTAAGTGGCTCCCACATTTGGATTTGGCAATTTCACCTCACTATGAAGATAAAGATAAAGAGAATGAGAAACATGACAAAGTTTGTGCTCCCCCTTGTTAGAGTAAATCGGGTATTCACCTACTTAAGTTTACTTAGGCATAATGCATTATAGTTTATTAGTGCATTTAATTAATTGGTAGTTGTTGTTGGTTACATTTTTACTGTCTTTCCCCTTGCCTTTATAAGCAAGGACAATGTATATTATTCTTCATCTCAATTATTATTCACTCATTGGTGAAATAGCTTTACTTCTGCCATCTTTGTGAAGGTTTATATTGTAGATTATGCTCCTAGGAGGTGAATTCACACCAACATGGTATCATATTTGACTATCTACAACTCCTATTGAGATTTTTCATTGTAGTCTGAGATCATTTGGCATTTGAAATTTGTTAAATTTTAAAGTTGTCATTTTTGTCGATATTCTTCTTCTTCTTCAATATTTTCTAGAGATCTTATTCATTTGAGGAAGCACAAATACCTCTATTTAGTGTCCTACACAATTTTTGTTGAAGTTGTTATGTGAATGGGGGTCTCTTGTCATGTGAATGAAATTTTTGTTAGCAGATTATTTTTTTGCTAGTTGATTGGTCTATTGAAAAGCACAATTTCTTCCAGTTTGAGTCTGCTATTTGGAGGTCACGAGATCTGTTTGAGGCTCAATTTGCATTTGTGAGGATGTGATTTGTCTCTTTTGTGGAATGATTTCCCTCTCCAATGTGGACTTCCCCTAGAAGACCCGTGATTTGTCTTGTTGCTTAGTGAATTGGTGCATCATTGTATAAAGGGTGGTTGATCCCGAGGGCATTGTGTTTGGAGAATCCAAGTAGCGATTTTGTGTTGGGAGGCTATGAATCATCAATTTGAGGGTGTGAATCACCTGTCTAGGTTGATAGCTCTTTCATTGTAGGTGGAAAAGAAGAGGTGTTTGAAACCTAAAAGGAGGGTGACAATCAAGGGCGATTGAAGCCTGAAATGACTATGAAAAGGGAAAAATGAGTGTGCAGAGGGAATGATTTTTTTGTTTGAAAGGCATCT